>JAMKCH010038979.1:0-102911 GCA_023653785.1 Ophioderma brevispina
CCACCATACTCCGGCCCCATCAGTAATTTCTATAGGCTCAGGGTTAGCTGAAGTCTATACAATATCCATTGGTCTCTGATATTGGGAAAAAGAAATTGAGGTGACATTTTATATATTTTTAAAAAACGTCCATTGTTTAATGTGCGGGAACATACATTATCGAATCGTAATAATTTATTATGCTTTACACTTGGTTTTACCCTTAGCCCCCAATGGGTGACTACAGTAATTGTATACGTTGGTCTATTTGGTCCACGGCCCAGGTCTCTAGCCGCTTGTTGGGTGGTTGCGGGTGTTGGGGGATGTTGTGTTTGGGGGGCGAAGGGGGTGTTGGGAAGAGAGTGGTGGTTGCATGTTGTTGGAGGGGCTGTTGGGGAGGGGGTGGGTGTTGGGGGAGGGGGTATTGGCCTGGGTTTGCGGGGTGTGAGGAGGGGGTAGGGTTGTCTGCGGGTGTGGGTAGGTGTTTGCGTGGTTTTGGGGAAGGACTGGCTGTTTGGGAATGGACTGCGTGTTGGGGCAAGGTGAGGCCGGGTTAGCGGGGTATTGTTGGGGGTGTGGTGGGGAGGGGTGTTATGAGGGGTGGGGTGTTGGCAGAGTGTTTGGGGAGGAGGTGCATTGGGTGGTTTGGGGATGGGGGTGGGGTGTTTGCTGGGTGGTTGGGGGAGTTGTGGGCTGTTGGGGAGGGGATGGGTGCTGGTGCACGGGCGTGTTGATCAGGAGGGGGTGGTGTTTTTTACGGGGTGTTGGGGAGGGGATGGGTGTTGTAGTTGCATTTAATCTCATGTTAGTGATCGGACATTCGGCGGGGACAATTTTAGCACGCGTAACGTACATACTAGTTCGCCTTTGTTAAACTCGTTGAGGATACGGCCCATCTATTTTTTATCCCAGGGGCATTATATTCGTTCATTATACACTGCCACACCTTGGTGGAAGATTTAGAGATAATCATATGTTTTTTTAACCCCATGGGTACACTACCAGCCGTTGGTGATAATTGATTTTGCGGTGATATTTTTGAGCCCATCATGATCATGGTGGCAGGGGCCTGAAATTGGCTAGAGCTTAAATGTCTGGAAGCTGCATTTCGATTTGAAAATTAATATATGAATGTAAGTAGTAGACTCAGAAATGGTGTATGAAAGGCACGTAAGTGCCTCTACCCTTGGGAGTACGAGATACTTGCAGAACACTCCCAACTCATATGTATGTTCGTCCACAATCTTGCCACCACTTTAATGCACATATTATATTATTTCCACGTTATAAACTTCCACAGAGTTTCCCGGAGTTTAAACTCATTGACATTGATTTTTCAAGTTGAGCGTTAGCTCTAGACGTCCACTTCATGTGGATTGCTTACTTAGTTAATATTAAACTTGGTACACTACCCATGTTGTCGCCCTTCGGAGATAATCGTTAGGTCCCTCTAGTACAACTCTGAAGTCAGAACGGGAGAATGATGGTATGAATGAAGATGAGTCAGAGCAACGAGGTCAAAACATCTGCACTTGTGACAACTAACTATAACCGCAAATTTTAATTTCCCATCAATCCGCTGCGTCAAATTTCACATAGTGTGTTTTTCATTCGAACGTTGCCCATTATCCTTAAGCAAGAAATGTTAATCGTTTTAAGCATTACTTACTATGTACCTGGGTTTAAATATTTTGTTTCCTAAACCTAACTCATATGATATGTAATGAATCATAATACTGTGCAATAGCCCAATTTCCCGTTTTGCTGATGGATTCAAAACAAGTGGTGATAATGGTTATGATCGGATGCTTATGGGATGACGGATGTCAAACAGTGTATCCGTGCCAAAAAGTAAATTCTGTGTCGATCCAATATCCAAGGCTGTTCTGAAAACCATCGAAGCAAGGACAAGATGCGGGCATCCTGTATGTGCTTTCTTTGAGGTCATTTATAAAGAGTAGATGGTTTTCAAAGTTCAACAGACTACATCGTAGAAAATATATTTCTGACCACATTACAAACACGGACACCTTCCACGCAGATCACAGGAGTAGGCCTCCTTAAAGCAAGTTATACGACACTCTAAGTAAAAAAAAGTGCATGAAAATAGGTTTTATTGAAACTTGTCTTTATATATTGAACCTCGCCAGGTTCTTAATGAACCACAATAGTTTCTTAAAAACTGGTGTATAACCCTTTGATTGTGTCGTCTGGCAAGAGGGCATACTCGGGCATATACTAGAATTGAGCTTTGGTAGTGTGTGTGTGCGCACGCGTGTGTGTGTGTATTTATGTGTGTTGTTTGTGTGTTGATGTGTTAACAATGGTTGACCCAAACATGATTGCATACTGCATGTCCAGCATTTTCATGACATTTGCATGTAATGGGTCCTGGTAGTGCCCCACAGTTACCCCTTTCATTCAACGAGTGAGGTCACTGTTCCTTTCTAGGTCATGGCCCAAATATAATCCCCATATGCGATCAATTTTACCTGACACTTGCATACAATGGTTCTTGTGTGGTGTCCCACCTTGTTGTGACCTCATGTGACCCGAAAAGGTCAGAATTATAAATTGCTTGTGTATCCACATATTCGTATCGATTTTCATGATTCTTGGGTACAAATGTTCATTTGAAGTGTCCCACATGTTGTGACCTCATGTGCCTTGGGTGACCTTCATGGGACCCGAAAAAAAATGTCAAATTAGAAAATCTTGCAGCCCATTTTTTGCTCGGTGTTGAAAACGACACAAATAATTTATTTTGGTAGTTAGAGAGCCGTCCGTTGAAATAGGGGGTCCAGACGAGAAAGAATAAGAAAATGGTGCGACCAAATGATTACATGTTGTCCTTATAAGATATCCGTGGATCCTCATTATTTTCTCAGAGGTGGTATGTGGATGGATGGCGACTGATGCATTTGTTGAACTGTGGAGCCATGGGGACCTTTTTAATTAGAAAAATGTCCAAGAACTTTTTGATACTTTGGTGATGAATTTAATGACATGAATTTCCAATTTTTTAAGTAATTTCTTGAATCGATATTTGGATAATCGATAACAATGAAGAATTTCTATCTTTGCGCATTAACGTTTAGTTCAAATTCATCCAATTTTTTGATGATCTGATGCAAGTTTGGAAAGTGTTTTGAAATGAGATGGAGTGACCCTAGTAGGTAGCTGTATCCACAAAGGAGTAATTAAACAATTCTAAGGCTGTTGAAGTTCCCTTTCCCGTGTCCGTTATTATTATTGTTTTTGCAGACTAAAAGGTTCCACTGCACCCATTTCGAACGTGGCTTTTCTTTGGAATTTTAGTCAAATGTCATTTGAGACTTTTTGGTGGCGTCAATTTTGACCCCATACTACGTATGTTTGTACCTATTGGGGTATCAATGGCAAGAGAGGACCATGCTATCCAGCTGATTCGAATCATAATCCATCAGGTTCTTATAGTCCACCCCCCTTGGTAAACCGTGATGCCAAAGAAGAGGATTTGGTAAGACGATGGTATACGGTTTTAAAGATAGCAATACATATATCATCCGTAGTTAATGGTACGGGTTCACCTATCAAGGAAAATATTATAAAAGTTGAGAGTTTGAAGAACATCCAAGAGCTTCGTCACATTTTGGATGCAAGATTTGTAAAATCAAGTGTTCTTATATAAGTTACCCACCATGAAAACCTAATTGTCTAGTGGAATCTCATAGTTTGCAATATCATATTTTGACTTTCAATCTTTTCCTTCCCATTCCGGTTAATGTATCAAACTTAGAGCACCCTTCGTCATAAATTTGTCGAACAAATTGCACCGACACATTCCAAGAAATTCTGCAGCTTATTTACGAAATGCAACTACGGCTCGATTTTTCAATGTTAATTTAAAGTTGGATGATTAAGAAACTAGTCTGTATTCGTGTTGACTGAGTGAGCAATAACTAAGCAGATTATCAAATAGTAGAGACCCATAACAAATCATTAAAAGTTTTTGTCTGCCCATTTACCTGAGAGTTAAGAGGATATATTTTTAATGGGCTCAGGTAAACGATTAACGGTACTCATATCAATGTAGCTATCTGGGCAAACATGTGTTGCAGTGGCTCGCGCTCGAAGCCTCAATAAGGTGTTGGTTCGAGCCCCGTTGTCGCCAATGTGTTGTGCACTAGTTGGGCATGCACTTTACCCCTCCTCGCTTGCCTCTCTCCCCCAGGAGTATAAAATGGTACCGAAAATGTTGAATGCAAAACAACTCGCTGTGCGGGAGGAGTGGCGCACCCCCCACAGCAACATTATATAGGGGAGTCTGGCCCAAAGCCAATGACATAGAGATGGGCACTCCGCTGAGGGCGCACCACCCGGACCACCACAATGTCACTGTGCATTGTATTTTTAATTCAAGTCCTGCTTCATAGATTCAACCAGGTGTTTTAATTGAATATCAGGATGAAACATCAAAAATTACATGCCCGACAACCAGTAACCGATTCTGTGCAGTACTTTGTACTTCATGACACAATAATATGTTGTATGGCTAACAAAGGCCTAGTCTCCACTGTGGCCAAAGTATTGAACCCTTACAGAATGCAGTCAAACCGGGTCCATCTCCCATCCACCCTCCCTTCCAATATGCAAAGACTCTCCTTATTTTGGACGCAACGAGGTGCAATGCGAGATTTCAAATTATCCATTATGTCCTATGTAGTGATGTCATAAAAATTAGACCCCAATAGGCTTCTTACCTTGGATTTTGCTACAGACCTGTCATAAGGCACACCCATAACGGGCGGACGGGGGCGAGGGAAAAGCCAGAGGGGTAACCTAGTGAAACAAAGGTGATTTTGGATTTGGCTTATAATTCATTGCTCAACGAAATGGTAAATTTCATACAATTGGTTGTAACCAAAGAAGTAATTATCAGCATTCTTTCTGATGGGGATCCTTTTGATTGAAAGCTTTACATCAGTGCAAACCACCGAGGGCTTCCTCCTATTTCTTTATGGCTCTAAATTTGAAATCTCTCGTTGCAACTTTAACTGTCAACACACCGACCGTAAATCCATTCATAATCAAACAATTTAATCAAAGGTATTTTGTATTGTGCTATAGGGGGTGCAATTTATTATTTTCGTAAATTCGTCTTTGTCGAGATGAATTAACATGCTTACTACCTTTCTTTTATTATAATAGAAGGGGCGGGGCCATCTTTGATGCAATGTCCCGATTGCATGCTCAAACACCACAGTGCCCAAGAAAAACTAATTTCTAAGCTGGCTTTAAAGGACATCAT
Organism: Ophioderma brevispina; assembly: GCA_023653785.1. Lineage (NCBI taxonomy): Eukaryota > Metazoa > Echinodermata > Ophiuroidea > Amphilepidida > Ophiodermatidae > Ophioderma > Ophioderma brevispina. The sequence continues at coordinate 5,270 of JAMKCH010038979.1, forward strand.
GGCATGAAAAAAATTGACATAATGAAAAGGACCTTACTGAAATCACTTCCACGAGTTTGAAAACAATTGGATGTTTAAATTCTTAAAAACAGTAAAAACAACAAGAGGTGGAAAAAGGGAACGGAAGGGGGGTGGTAAAATAGAATGAGCTCTTCGCCTATTGGTGCGAATCCCCGCACCTCACACCCCCCAAAGGGGGGGGGGGGAGTGGCAGTTTGTGGCAATTTCTTTCTGAAACAAGGAAATGGCTGCAGCAAGATTACTGCTAGCATCTTACTAACACATGGGAAGTATTTGTCCATCGCTCCAGACAACCATTGTTTTATTGTATATGTGCTAATAATCCTGCTGCCCCTGGCTATTTAATAATATAATCAATCTTGTACAACCCTGCCAGAATCCACTATCCTTACTTCTTCCTACAAGCCTAAAGTACAATGCCAATCCCGGGCTGAATGCTTGTTGGGAAAAGGAGGAGGAAGGAAGAATAAAAGGGCTTCGCAATTCTTCTCTGCCTGACCCGCATCCTTCCCTGTCCCAGCTGCCTAACCCTGTTAATGCTTTTTGAATGTGGTCCGCAAAAATCCTGCTGGATACACTGTAAATTCTTCTGGTCAGGAGATGTGAACACCTTGCCCTTTTCTGTCCAGATATCCACAACTGCCACCCCCCGGACACTATTCCTATTCCTGTTGTTACCCGTTTTTTACACAGAGAATATAAACATCCAAATTGTTTTGTCAACTCGTGTAAGTGATTCAAGTAAGGGTCCTTTTCCAATATGGTCAAATAATTTTTGATAGATCCCCGGGATTTTTTTAATTGCTAAACAATCATATAACAAATCATTATGATTAACCACATCAATACTATATATCGCCTCTGATGCACAGCTTTAAACCAATTTAACAACCATCACATTCTGCACTTCACTTTTCTCACTGAACTTTTCCCATCGCCTCAAATCAACCAAAGTCCTAGTTTTCCGCTTTTTACCAAACATCATGCACATAACATTTATCCCATGGTACATCACCCCCATACACCAACAACCATGACGTTCCCGTCCTCATTTCTTCTAGTCTTTTTCTTCATCTCTTTTTCTTCCCAAACACTACCTTGAAATAATCATGTACACACACGTTCTGTCTACATAAACATTCTTTCAATAATTCTTCATAAGCACAACATTCTTGTCGATGAACAATGCGGTTTCAGGCCCAACGATCAACTTACATGGCACTCATTGAACTAATAAAGACTAACTCACCTTGCACTAAAATAAACTCCACATCCAAAAACACCACTCCACCCCAGGGGGGTATTCCGTTTCCTTGGATCTCTCAAGAAAGGCTTTTTCGACAAAAACCATTGATCAACACATTCTGCTTCTTCACCAAACGCTTTATCATTAATTAACGAGTGTCCGGGGAGTAGCCTTGGAGTGGTTCAGGATTTACCACCTTACTAAACTTACAAACCGCTCACAATCAGTCCACGTACACGTACGTACAACACTCCACACCCTCCATCAGCAGCAGCAATCACACCTATCACAGTTGGCGTCCCTCACGGCTCAATCCTTGGACCCTACTTTTCATCATTTACATGAATGACAACACCAACATCTCTACCACACTAAAACTAATCTATTTGCAGATGACACAAACAGTTTTCTTTCCTCTCAAACTTTCTTAACACCCAATTTTTTCAATTATGCCACTTTGTATTTTAACAACATGAACCATGAAACTCGTAAAAAAAAATCAACTGACTCTGTTGTTCGGTCTAACAAACTTTCTCTCAATGTTTCAAAAACTACCTACAATAAAACATTGCTTTTTCTCTAACACACAACAAACACAACAACCAATCACAATCAACACACATTAACAATAGCTAACCAGACAACACCAGATAACAGATACAATCTCCCCAGTGTAAAACACTCAACTCAATCACCCACTCCACCACCATTTCTTGCCCTTACCAATTACAAAAAAGATTACAATCGACGACAAACTAACATAGAACGAACACATGGAAACGAACACATCAACCTCTTCTGGTCACTGACCAACCAAAGCGTCTCACGCAATTGGTACAATCTTCAGAGTTAAACAAATAAACAAAACCACCTCCCGACTACAAAAACCTTAAATAAATCATTTTACAACACACTAGTTCTTCCGTACCTTAGCTACTGTAAACATCATCTGGTTGGGCCTCCAACTATCAATCACGGCTCACCAAACTAAACAAACATCACACAGAATGGGCCATGTTCGCATCTAACTACTAGCGTGGGGGGGGGAAAGGGACGGAGTGGCAAGCGCCCGAATGGGGGGGGGGGTAGAGAGATGAGAGAAAAGAAAGTGTCCCGATAAGAAAGGATCGGCCCGGAATAGGGGGGGGCATACAAGTAGAGGGGATAAAAGGGTGGTGAGGTGTGGGAGAGGGGGGGGGGGGGCAAACATAACAGATGGGCGAACCGCTCGAGAGATCGGCAGTCCTACCGCTGGGGGAGCGAAAGGGCCGAAACAGAGATTTTAATAAAGGTTTACCCTATGCTTAAAGGAAAGTTTGAAAAACAGGGAATCGCACCACTCCACTTAACACGTCTTTAAAATGTGGTGTAAGAGAAAAGGAAGGGGAGAGGCATAAAAAACTAAGTCGGGGAAGACTACACAAGAGAAAAAGCCCGATAGAAAAGGATTCAAAGTGCACTAATTCGCTATCAAGCGCCTAGCGATAAAAGGAAAAGCCTAAGGAGGGCCGCGTCGCACCTGTAAATACTCAATCCGCAGCCGAAAATAAGCGAAATATGAGAGTCGAGTTACACAATACATGATGCAAGGTGAAGAGGTGACTGAATCAAAAGGAAAGGAATAAAGGAGAGGATGTAGACAGATAAAAATAGACGGAAAGGAGGTAAGGACGTACGGAGAATAAAGCAGCGAGGAACGTCGTACCTGGCGAACGGGGAAATTCCGCTGCGGGCGGCCAAAAAGTAGCAGAGACGAAACAGGCGCAAGTGCCGGCGGTGGCAAGAAGAAGAGTGATTTAGAGAGACTGGGAGCGGTCAAACATCGCTCTCAAGTTTGATCTATCACACAATGTTTACCCTCCGAACGTTGGGCAGGATTACTTTATACTTTAGCCACAAACAAACAAATCCACAGCTATAACACAACAAGCTGACAACTTCAGCTTCCCTCCCAAAATCTACCTCTGAAAAGCACTTTATTCAGTATCACGCGGCGCAAAACTTTGAATGATCTTCCAGAATCCCTCACAACAATTACAAACAAAAATACTTTCAAAACATTTCATCAACCAGTACAATTCTTACTAAATTACCTCCCCAAGTCGTATTTTTCTCTCACGTTTCTTCATCTCAGTTCTATCTCTATTCCTTACTTTTTTCTTCACCTCTACCTCTACCTCCACCTCCTGCCCTTACCTCATTTTGCAATAGTTGACATACCTCCAGGAAGATATGTTGAAAAGTCTGTCTTTCCTGTCCAAGTCCTGTTCCTGTATTTTCCCGTTCAGGTTTGTTTAGGTTAGAATATATTGGTTGTGTTTCGTTGTTTATAGGTATATTACCTATGTAATATTTATATCATCCCTTTGTTTCATTATTGTAATAATGATTGTAGTATCTTTTTACGTTATGATTACAGGGCCATAATAACTATAGTCCATATCGGGTTTGTCCATTCCTGTTCCTAGCATATCATATTCGTCACCTGTTCATCTTAAGTACAGTTTAATAATTGATACTTCATGTATTATGTGTATTATTATATAATATACTGTAATTATACATTTCTGTCACATACAATATGTTTATGCTGAATAAATCTCCTCTCTCTCCTCTCTCTCTCTCTTTTTTCATGCCATTATGTCCCCCTCTAACCAATATCGATAATCTTATAAACATCGTATTGTGTTTTTTGTATTATTTGTTAAAACTTTATTTAATCTTATGTTTGTTCTGCATCGCTGCTTTTTAATTAATGCCTTAGCGCTCTGAATGTTTTTTGAGAATGTACAAATGCGTAATCTAATTCATATCAGTTAGGATCAGCAGTGGTTTGAGTATGTCGGCCCTTAGCCCCCTCCATTTCGCTTTTCTTTCTCTCCAGCAACCCCCAATTTTGAAAAGCATAATTCAGGGGTTGCAGCATAGGAATAAATTTGAAAGAAAGAATAGAAAGCTCAAAAAGAGGCAGAAGAATTAGGAAGGAAGGAAAATCGGTTCTTAAGGTCCCATTTTGGAAATTTTTGGCATCAAGGCGCTAAATTTTAGCCAAATTTCACTTCCCTGAACTGCCCAAATTACGAAATTCCAGTTCCAAGGCCTTACAAAAAAAAAAAAAAAAGTTTTCGGGTGACAAAAATCAGTTCGCAAGCCCAACGTCCAGAAATCGGGGCCGCACACAATACCGTGGGAGTGCCCCCCAGTGGTCGTTCACATGGAAACTTTTCGTATTACGCAAATACCAAATTTTACAAAGTTATATTTTGGTAATCAGATTGTAGATATCTTCGTAACGGGTGGCTTCAACACTTAACAGTCGGTTGACTACGTTCATGGCGCACCCCCTTTACGTGCGTCTTTGGCACACAGCGCCGTCTATTGGTTGCATCACGGTCAGAAAGTAATTTTGAGCCACCCGACTGGGGGGGGGGGGGCCCAATCTCACTGCGCTAGGGAGTTTCAAAGTTTTTCGACGGTAACATTCCAGTGGCTGACACGTACACACAACTGTTACATATTCTGGACCCGGTCATATAGCGTTTATTCGGATTTTTGTACACTGGATATAGCGCAAAATACATGGCCAATCGTAACGATTTACGCACCAAAAATATTCCAAACTAAATTTGTCTATTTAGGTACTAGTTTATAATATAGGTTGATTTTTGAAAAGATCATAACCTACTGGTACTCGGTTGACCATGAAGTTAACCAGTGTCAAGGCGCCATAAGAATAAAAGCGAACAGATTTAAGACGAGGAATAAAGCTATCAAATATTCCCAACCTGGAGGGTGATTTTCTGTTAGGGGCAGGCGAAAACAACCGTGGATGCGCAATAAAAACTTTTCACCAAAGAAACGGGAGCAAAAAGTGGACTAAAACCCAATGATGAGGATGCAAAGCCACAAACAAATGGACGCGACTTTTGCAGATTTAAGTTTCAAGGTTAGTCTCTTATCTGGGAACGCAATGCCGAGAAAACGATCAACAGTTTACAGACAAGACGAACAGAACCCCTCTCTTGAAAAAGTACAAGAAAACAAGCAATTTGCACATGTACCCAATGTTGCCATTGTCAGCAAAAGCGATATGGTCTCGAAAAAGAGACATCGCCGGCAAACTATCAACATATATAGCCCATCAACCCATCTGCTATCGTTAGTTGTCGATCATGATATCTTGCACGGTAATACTCAGCCCGTTTCTGAGATTTGGTTTTAGTCGACTTAATCAGGTAATCCGTTTCCCAGCAAGCCAGCTATACCAAGGATCCATATCAGCGTCGCAAGGCAGAGGAAAGGATCAAACCCCACAAGAGGAAAAATTGGTCTGGTCTCGGGAGCACTCTGTCAAGTTTCTATTTGAATGGGCCAACAGCGAACCAGGTAGTGTTTGAAGGCTATAAAGACAAAACAGTATCGTTAAATTGCTATATAGTAACTTTTTATATTTGGACTAATTACAAGTTTTCTTTGGAAGATATTTCTGCCGGATTATAACCCTATTGAAGAAAACGAAAAAGTAGCACTTTGTGTGCGTATGTGAGGGTACGTGTTTTTATTGGTACAAACGCCTCTTATGTGGCTACTGCAAGTAATAACGGAGTACTTACAATGTTTGAAGAGATGTCAAATCTGTGAACACACTCCTTCCGTGTCGTAGGGTAGTCATTTGCAGGTTTCTAGCAACATAAGAATATAGCCATGAAATAGAACAAATAATGAATATCACTTGGAACGCAGACATATGTAATCAATGATTGAGCCAATCTGATTCACTCGAAGTATACCAATGTTGTTGCTAAGAAACTTAATTTACAACCAGAATGGACTTAGATTAGGACTATACATTAATGAATACACATACTGGTGGGAATGACTGCTAAGATTTAAAAACTCAAGATCAAAACTATGCCAAATTTTTTCATATGCAATGTCTTCTATACTAGCAGCTAGCTGTTATGTCTAAAATATGCAGTATTTAACAGTCTAATTGCAAAGCACACTGTGACATCGTACTGAAAATTCCAATAATTATCAAGAAACGAAAGTCGACTCCAATTCAAAAAGCTTCCCGGTGCAAGTTCTTGCAACGGATCCCCGGAGGTTCTGTAAATCAAGCGTAAAAAATACAACAGAGGGGAGTGCAAAAAGGTTATAAGAACAAGTGATAGGTAATGTTAGATGAATACTCTCAGAAAACAAAAACAGGTGTCATTTCATATGTCATGGTCAAATAGCAGTTACTTGAACAATTATAACGTTTGTGCAAAATCGGATGGCCGTTGCAATTGGTTTACAAATTTGTAAGATTGCGAGACACATGTTGAATTATTGATCGACTATTGAACCAATAACCCGCCAAACGTTCTCTTTTAGGCTTTTCTACAACCAGAATTGCAAAAAGAATCTGTATTTTCTTAAAAAAAATCTCCGGTCGCTTTAACTTCCAAACTCCGGGTGCAGAGGACTAACTACTGGTTCAATACTCCATACAGAGTGTAAATAGATTGACCTTTGATGACCCCTGTGACCTTTGACCTATTTGAAAATCGAGATTGCAGACGGACATGTTTCCAGGGACCCTGTATTTTTTGTATTTGGTTTTTTATGTTTGCATCAATACACCCAGGAGCATGTACGTGAACAGTAATGATCAATATCATCTTTTGGAAGAATAAATTCAGCATACAGAAGTCGAAAGGTTTTTAATTTAATATCATTAAATATTAATTCACTCTATAAATGGCATATAGAAAATCAATGTCAAGAAAGAAATAGAATGGGATTTAAAAACATAAAGGTCGAAATAACTGAATGTTTTATCAATTCCGTTGTAAAAGGTGTATCATATCGTCTAGACTTCAACAGAGAGAATCTTCCGTAAGTCTTTCAGTGATGGTTTCAAATGCAGTGGAGGGAGAACCAGGGCCATGTGATTCTTTTTCGGAATTTCATATCCATAACCCAGTGATACTGATAATTATTTGGAATGATGAGGAAAGACCCTATTCCAGCTGCCTTTCTCTGAAATTGAGAAAAATATGGTAGCAATGTAGTTATCCCGACTAGAATCGGACGGGAAAACGAGAAATTGGCATCAAATCGGACATCCAGACAAATACACACTTTTAAGAGAAAGTTTCATTCCTAACAATATTACATGACAAGATTTTCTTTTTTTTTAATTGAGGGAATCTTGCAATATATTATATTTTATAACATTTGCAAATGGATACAAAATTGGGAATTGATTGAATTTCACAGTGTCACTTGTCAATAAATAATTCATTGTCTGCTTTTTTGTGTGTATTGCTAGCTAGCCAATCACAAGCTAAGAACAGACACCCCATCCCAAACTCGCCCCCTTGAATCATTGACTTCTATTTCAAGCATGATAAAAGCCTATTTGAAACCTAAATTATGAAAAAAGTGTTGACTTTTATTGAAATCCACTTTGACTTTTTCTGCATGTGAATAGTTGTTACTACTCGTATTACTATTCAGATATGCCGTCCTCCCCTGTTTAGGCCGTCTGCTTTGACAAAATTTCACTCCTGTTTGTGAATACATGCGATTTTTGATTTTACCACCGGAGTGTTTTTCCAGTAGCAAGCATGGGTATGTATTTGCTTTCCCATTGTTAATGAAAAGCTATGAATAGGCCATGTTTGAATAGCGTGACGCATTATTGGATTTTTTTAGTACCCGTACTCATAAGGTCAAGAATGAATTGACCTATGCTGTCTTATTGATATGTCTGTTTTTTAAGTAAAAGAAATAACATTTATATTGATACTTAAAATATTGCTTGTGAAAAAAATGCTATATAGGCCTTCAATAAATATTTAAGTACTATTATATCATTCAACGTAAATTTTGATAGGTTTTATTTTCCATTGTGAGAAAGCAGTTAGTGTACTAGGGTGTGCTTTACACAGTGCCAATTCATTTTATTTGATACTACACAGACAAGTTACCTGTGAATTTAGTTCGGGAACTGCAACAACTTTTATGAAGAAGGATCTGGACTGGTATGCTTTGTTTAGATGCACAATTTCCGTTTTGGTTTACATTATACAAATGTAAGTTTAATCAACAGAATCATCAAAAAAGACGAATAGTTATAGATGTGTAGTAATGCTTTTTGTTTTTTAGTGATTTTTATTTGTTTTAATTTGCCGCAATATTACCAACAATGAAATTCCAAGATGCCGCGTTTCGTTTTGACGTCGCCTCTGAGACTTATTCGTTATCAGTTGAACTGATTGCATATAAAATGCATATCTTATGTAGGCCTAACTGCAATGTTTTTTGTGTGTTATTGTTACCATCCACAAACGAATTGTTTCCCCTATAGTGTATCACTACATACACCAACCTTCTGAACTACAAAATCGCCCTCTTTCAAACAATATACGGATGCAGGAGCTTCTTCGCGAAGATAGCTTAACGCACACGTTACGAACGACGGTCAGCCGTCACGTTTGTAGGTTCGGCTTTAAAAATTGCCCCCTCATTGCCATTTGCTTCATGTCATGTATCCTGGATTTACACTGAGCACATTGTTGACTGGCCATAGCTTGTGTCTGCTTAAGAAACTGAAATTAACATAAAAGGGAATCAATCAATCAATCAATCAATCAATCAGAATCACCAATATTAGTTCATTTTGACTACCGCGGTGGACTACAGAATCACGGTTCCTTCGCATATGTATGAACTGTAAGGGACCCTTCAAAACTCAGGTCGTCGCCGGCTGCCTGCAGGTTCCGCGCGGTTCTTTTCGGTACCGGTTTCCTTTTTTTTAAACATGGAATCGCTGTTAACCACCATACCCAGCTGTGTTTGACCCCATGCAATTGGTCTCTTTTAGTTTAAGAGCATTTGTAAGCAGTGCTACACAATTTTGAAAACTGTTATAGCTAGGGACATGCAAGAGCTATTTACCTCTGCAAATCCATAAAAAATCCACTGCGGGACTCTTGCCATATCGGCCTACAAAGGCCATGATTTGTATGTTTATAGCGCCATCTATATGCCTATATCCCATATCTCCATAGAGAGCGTGTTAACTAGGGGTTATGAAAAATCATATTGCCCGCAATGAATTTCGTAAAATTTAAACAGGAGACTCAGTAGTACAAAAATCCAATTAGTTGCAAAAGTGTGTCCGCCGTTTTAATAAAGTAGAACATTTCTCCTGACAAAATGCACACCGATTATTACTTATGGGTATTTTGACACATATTCATATTACGATATCGGTCATTAAGTGAACATTTTTTGTTTGAAAGAATCAAGAAATGCACAATTTAAAAGTTTTTTTGTTTTTTTAAATTGTTGAAAATTAATGTCTTAAACTTCATAGGCCAAACCGACGGACTAAAACTTGACAACATTGACACTGAGATATCTTGATCGTGGTGTCAAAACGCTGAATAACACAATGCCACTTGTGTTTGTTTGTTGTATTTTTTTAAAATTGGCCTGCCCATTGCCTACTTTTGAATTTAAATTTTGCTTCAAATGTTTTGTTGTGTTTTATTTTCCGTGACTAGTTTAATATCACAAACTAGGTGAAGCCACGGATTTTTTTAATTTCGACCTAATACTTTGCAATTCCACGAAAGGCTTGTCAGATTTAGATTTTTCGTTTCTCTCACGTTTTTCCTAGTTTGATCACAGATAGTATCCAGATTCAATTAATAATGAATCCCTACTATTCCTACATCCCTTAATCGCTATCAAAGCGCCACCTGAAAAAAATCACGGAGCGACCCCTGTATTGAAATTTGTGGGAAATTGCTCCTATATCTGACAACAAAACTACTCTACACCACCACCCCACCCTACCTCACTTGTTTTATGGTGATTGGACTGATTTTCCTCTAGGCACATTAGGTGATATCATTGTCAGGGATTGATACCAATAAAAATAATTGTAAGCCTTATACTGGCTCGGGTAAGCCCTCTTTTCAATTTTTTCCTATTGAATGGGCCAAACAGCAGAACAGGTAGTGTTTGCATGCCTATAAAGACCCAAACAGTATCGTTTAAATTGCTAATAGTAACTTTTTATATCTTGGTGGAATAATACAGTTTTTTCTTTGAACTATTTCCTGTTTCGGCCGGATTGATAACCTATTTGAAGAAGCGAAAGTCGCACTGTGTGTGGCGTCTGTGAGCTGTGTGTTAAACGTGTGTTTATTGTGTACAAACGCCCTCTTATGTGGCTACTTAACAGTCATAACTGTACATTACATTTTTTGAAGAGATGTCCAAATCTGTGAACACACTTTCTTCCGATTTCGTAGGGTAGTCATTTGCAGGTTTCTAGCAACATAAGAATAATCCATGAAATAAAACAATTATGAACTCACTTGTTAACGGCAGACAATATGTAACTCAATTATTTGAGCCAATCTGATTCACTCGAAGTCATACCCAATTGTTGCTAAGAAAACTTAATTTACAACCATATGACTTTTACTTATGACGATACATTATGACTACACTCCGGTGGTACTCTCTAAATTAAAAAACTCCACAATCAACAACTACTGGCCAATTTCCTCTCAATATGCAATGTCCTTTCTATACTAGCAGCTAGCTGTCTCATTTCCTAATATGCAGTATTTAACAGTCTAATTGCAAAGCACACACGATGACACGTACTGAAAAATTACAATATATTACCACAGAAAGAAAGTCGACTCAAATATCAACAAGCCTCCCTGTGCAGTCTTTCAACGGATTCCCCCAAGAGGTCTCTGTATTCCGTAAATACAACAGAGGGGAGTGCAAAAAGGTTATAAGAAAACAAGTGATAGGTTATTGTTAGCTGAATACTCTCATAAACAAAAACAGGTGCTTTTTCATATTTCATTGGTCAATATCAGTTACTTGAACAATTAATATACGTTTTGTTTTTGACCGTTATCAATTTCTTTAATATCACTTGCTGTAACTTTACAGGTGTGTCACTTTTGATAATGAATAAATGTTGAAATTTTCGATGGTGGCGATATATTCGTGCATAGATCTGTTAATTATAAAATAATATAAATAAGACAATACCTTTCTGCGTACTCTAATGTTTCAATGACCATTCGTGAAAAAAACACAGACTAGAATCTTATATCAAACCAGAGTACGTTAAAGGCAATACCAGATTTTGCCTAAATGAAGAAATCGAAAAAAATAAGACATCTTTGCGGTCTGCGACAAGTATTGGTGTACTAACATCCATGAGGAAACATTATAAATCATATGGGAAATTTACTCTGCCTAGATTTTGTTTCCAGGAACTTCAAAATAAGAAATCTAATTTTGTACATTTTTCATTCCTTTGCAGAAGGAGGAAGGAAGAAGGAAGGAAAGAAAGAAAGAAAGAAGGCAGAAAGACAGAATCAAGAAAGAAGAAGGAAGAAAAAAAAAGAAAGCACGAAATAACTAAATAAATACATAACGACAGACAGAAAGACAGAAAGAACGACAGAAAGAACGAAAGAAATCACTAAAAAAAGAAGAGTTAAGATACAGACTTGTCCCAAAAACCTATACAATCAAAGATTAATTTTGTGGCCAAATATTTAATATCAACATCTCAACTGGATTTTTACTGATTCTTTTTAGAAGTGTTCCAGCTTTCATGAATTTTTTTTAGTTGGTGCTTTAATTTGGGGGTCTGGTTCATGAGTTATGGAATAATTATCTGAGACAGTTGAAAAAAACCTGTTGGGCCAGTTTTCGGCTATCCTGAATCAACAAAGTTGCCATTGAAAAATCACCTTCAAGACTTTCTTTATGAAAATTAAAATAAAAGTAGGTATAAAGTGTTGGTTCTTGTGATATAACATATTTATAACTTCAAAAATGTCCCAATTGCTAATAAAAACATGTAGCATTTGGAAATTCAATTCCAAACAGTGCTTGTTGCCTCAGTTTTACTCCAGGTTTCAGCAGAAGGTACGACCATAAAAACACCCTAGTTGAAAGTAATTCTAGACCCTTAAACAACAATCCTTTCCTTTATTGCTCTTTGTTGAACACTGCGTTCTCATCATATTCCTCCCTGGGCATCCTGGGAGGCAGTGGGAATAGTGGAATGGGGTAATTGGTCCCTCTGCCATATTAGAAGCGTTTGTCCACACATAAACTGTTACATTAGTTTTCATCAAGCAGTCAAATTCCCCAATTCAATGCATTTCATTATTATTTTCCCCTGAAGTGAGTCCCTCATTTCACCCCAACATAATAATTTCTGGTGCTTTCACGTTTCACCATGGAGTTATTATGCTTTCATCACTGAAAAATATATATTGATTAGTCAATGCATATATACATTCACTCTGATCTGTACACTATTCCTTTGTTTGAAAAGGTTTTAATCCCACAATGAAGCTCACACACGCCTTATACCTTTAGTTTCCTTGAACATTCAGTGAAACTGCCCAAGTGGTATTTTATCCTTTGGGTTCACTGACAATATCTCTGGTTAGGGTCCATCAAATGGATTGATAAAAGCGAGGATTTAGCTTAGATCGTGGCTAACAAATAAAGTCAAAATATCTCGCAAAAATGCACAGTTTTATATTTTTTTATAATTTTGTAGTTGATTGTATAGTTTTTATTGGGACAGTCTTTATAGTATGTCTAATAACATGTCTATCTCCCAACGCAAGCTAATACTCACTCTTCATTTATTTCTATTATTTTCCGTTTCTTGTACTCACACACGATCCGGATGTTACGATTGTTTTGTGAAGGTTGTCCATTTTTGGACATACTTATACCATCTGCTGTTAGGTTCCTTTAAAAGTTTAAACAATGAGAAACAGAAGTATCGCGATGAGTGGAAATATACAGAATTTTAGCAACCTTTGTAATTGAAATATTGTATGATAATCAAGGATAGAAACTTCAAACTTACAGTATACAACAAGGAATTCATAGCCGTCAATCCCCATAAAAGGCGGTTACCTATGGTAGCTTCAGATTTTCAACTCTTTGAAACGAGAAGAAAAGACAGGTGCCCTGTAAGGTCAAAATTTGATAAGTTTAAATTTTCATAAAGGCAATTATCGGAGGAGAAATAGCGGTACTTGTTCCACCACGACAATGAAAGGCACCGTATTGACTAGTTTATGGCCGTGTAAAAGATTTCCCATCACAGTCTCTCGATGTTGTCAGGAATCGTAAGTGACATCGATTCATCCCATGGTGTTCCCATGCAGTAGAAAATAGACCACACAAATGCAATTGTTCTGTGCACCAACCCTGCAGAGAGCGAGAGAGACAAACAAATAGCAATCAATCACTGGTCTTCAATGGCAGTAAACAAATTCATAAATCTTCTCATGTGTCCGTTACAGAAAATATAATATACTGTAAATTTTAGCAAACCGTAAGCATAAAACCGTGTTATTTATAACTCTTACGGCTAAAATTCTTTTACATCTTCCTGGTTTCAAATCCCATCACAAATACGGCGTCGTCACCATCCCACAATCGTTGACGCCCATCGCAAATTCGGATTTAGATCAAGGCCATTCGTACTCATGGCAACTTTAGTGGCCTGACACTGAATTCACCCTTAAAGTAACATCCTTACACGTGTGACTCAAACTAACATAATGATGATCACATTTACGTAATACTATAATAACACTTAAAATTACATGACATTTGCTGGCTTTTCAAAACTCCACACCGTTTACTCTGCCGGTTCCGCCCGGTTTATTGCAGTTGGAACCAGATCCACTATTGTTTCAAACAATGGAACACGATTCAAACGCCATGAACCGCGCATCGACGGCTATTGAGTTTTGGTGTCACCCCTTACAGATTTTTTTTTTACAAAACCAGAACTTACTTCCCTCTAAAAGAATAGCGTATACTTTACTGCATGGCAATTCGTCTCTCCCTTTGGACAGTCAAAATTTCCCATTTGCATCGGTAAGTTTAAGCGGAATGCAGTTTGTATCGGGCACTTCAGAAAACCTTTCGGGCATTCAAATGCTGAAAAAAAAACACATGAGGGTTTGAACATCAACTGGATAATCTTGGATATTTCTTTTAATTAAACCGATTAAGATAGAAAATACTTTTCACGTATTAAAGTGTAAAGTGCGATTGCCATATTTACACATTATCAAGTGCACTTTTTTTGTAAATTAACAATTTTGACTACATTGTGTCCTTTGATTAGCTTATCATCTGGCTATTACCTAGTATGAGATAATTGATAACAGTTTGTACGCACTATCTTAATGTTAATTTTTGATGACAAACTCGAACCCGTGCTGCATATGACTACTAGGCTAGGCGTGCGTAAGTAAACTCTGAGTTGGCTCAATTTTACCTGAATATGACAGTCCTATCTTGTTCTATTTAGTTCATCTATTGATCGGAAATAAAGCTCCAAGTGTGCCTGAAATTAAAAACAGTTAATTAGAATGAGATTAAAAATATTTCAGACACAGTTGTGTGTCCTATGAGAAACATTAAAAATAATGGTGTCTTCCGATTAATATGATACAAAGACACCAACACTAACAAGTCTAGAACAATATTTTTTTAATACTTGCCGTATATCAATTCAATCCGTATGACAAATACCATACCACACCGAGATCAGGCTTTACTCACCACGTTTCTCTATATGCTTAGCATCACTACATCCTGTTAGAAAGTTGTAAAACTTATTTCGGGTGTTTCCCATAAGGTGACACCCTTCTTTCTGACACCCTTTGAATTCGGAAACCTTAACGGAATAACCCCACGGTTTATGGTGGTTTATTCCGTTAAGGTTTCGAATTCATAAAGGTGCATAAGAAGGATGTCACCTAGACACCACTTACCCTCGGCCATAACATACACATCGTATTATTTTGTCGTTGCAGCCCGAGTTTTTACAAGTGATAGTCGTAGCATTGTCACAGCTAGAATCCTCTTGGCGATTATCAACTGCAAACACAAACAGGTGTTTTTTTCGATTAGAGCAGGAGCATGGACCTATGTCAACACATCGTTCATCCCCATCCACTACAGAAAGGGTTTTTAACACCTTCTATATCACTCTAGGTAGTTAGTACTCCTCAATTGTGGTCCCCCTTTTCAATAAGGCCAATTTAATGTTAACAAGGGGTCAACTTTTAAAATGCTCCAGTCATATGTTGAAATGCATCCATATTGTCCATAGGGTTCCAAAAATGTATAGTTTGCACCATCATGACATTGGTTTGGAGTTATAGGATAAAATGGCTAAAATTGGGGGGTAAAAAAAATTATGACACTTTCCATTGTAAGGGGGTCAAAATCAAATTTGCTCTCAATTTTGGTAAAAAAATGAACAAATTGTTCTGAATAGTTACCATATGGCCTGGTTTAATTATTTAGAATAGAACAGATTCTAACACGAAGAACCGGTGAGCGTCTTAACCTGTACTAAAAATAAATAACTATATGCTAGATATATTCATCCCAGGTCTAACCATTTCTCACTCCTGGCTTTATAGAACGACTTTCTTTGTATAGGTGTTATACATCGGTAAATTTGACATACATACGTATTTAATGTTGCATTTAGCCAAGCACGTCAACTGCCTTTAACAGATTTCCCCTATGAAAATATAATTATACGAAATGCCAGTGACTAATTTAATTTTCTCTCAATCCTGATTCCTCGAAATCCCCAAAACATTACCAAATGTAATGGGTTGTCATGCTTCCCATTTTTTTCCAGCAACAGTCTCTGTGGCCATCCCAATACGCATACGCAGGTAGCCAGGTGCCATCATAACACTGAAATCCCACGGACGATTCTTCTACATAAAAAAATGAAAATACAACCATCCACACCATATCAAAACCGGTACTTGGAAAGGTTAGGCAATAGTTTTTTCTCGCTCTCTCACCGGTTTTCTCAAAAAAACGAAAACCCTCAAAACGCCCTCTATTTCACGCAAAGAAAAGAGTAACCCATACAAATTACATCCTGAAAAGTGCATGTCATTAGGTTTCCGCCAGCGAAAAAATCTTCCAAAAGATCACATATTGACCAAGTTAGGGCGATTGAAAATTTGACCCCTTTTTCATTTTTATAACGTATTGTTACTGTTTCAGTAGGCTTTAGACAATACACATTCTCCAAGCTCATTCTTTGTTTTATGGTTTCTTTGTTTTGCGACAAAGTACTTCTGATATTGAAAAGTTCAGTTTCAATTAATTAGAAATAAAAATCCATATTTTTGCCTTCAATTACCACTGTATGCTGCATGCTAGATCTCTAGCAGCCCACCCCCCCCACTTGGGGAAGTTGGCAGCCCCTAAAACGGATGCAGGCTGCCGTTCTCTTTCCATTTCAGTATCGACATCTAACAACTCCAAATCGACTTGCCCTAGGGGGAAACATTAAAGAGAGAAGTGTATGTACAGTAACCAGCAGCAAACTTGCAGAACTTGCAAATAGATAACCGCTTGCCCTTTTGCAATCATCCGACTGACAAGACTGATTGAAGCGATGATTGAAATGGAAAAGATCGCAAGCAGCATCCGTCTTCATGGTCTTAGAGTCAGCCAAATGGGTGGGGGGGGGGATCAGCACAGAAAGAAGTAGATCAAGATCTTGGAATTTCTAATTATTTAAACTAACCTTTTCCCCCCCCAATATCAGAGCTGATCTTTGTCGCAAAACAAAGAAACCATAAACGAATGAAAGATGTATTATCTAAGACAGCTCGGACAGTAACAATCCGTGATAAAATGAAAAAGTGTAACAAATTTTCAATTTCGGCCATAACTTGGTCAATATGTGATCTTTTGGAAAGATTTTTTCACTGTCGAAACCTAATGAAATGCCACTCCTTTCAGATATGTATTAATTGTATGGTTTACTCTGTTCTTTTTCGAAACAGAGGGCGCCTTGAGGTTTCCTTTTTTGACAGGGGGGCGGCCAAGATAGCGTCGTTTTTGCCGTTCCCATAAGTTTAGCACGTACTCACACAACTTGACAAATTTTCTAAAGTCGAAAATATGTTTGATATCAATATTTTTTTCCACTCAAAATCCGTTGGGAGTTGAAGAATCAACTCCAGTCTAAGTATTTTTTGGTATGAATAACGGTACAAACGGGATCCATTTTGAACGAGGCTCGCTTGACTTCATGTTCAATCGCAGGGTCACCTTTATTTATAGCTGCGGACAAGGTACCAGGCCCGGTACCAGGTAGCCCCAGGTTAGCCCATGCACCACCGTTGAATGATTCGTTGACCCTTCATGTAACAATCCTCTCATGTGCGGTCTTTAAAAAACGATTTGATAGAGTTTTGCAGCACAATTATCACCACCGTCCTAAATCAAGGCATTTAAAAACGGTCGCGCTCCTACGGGAATTCCCACTCGCCACTCACTGATCGATTTATAACCGCACAGTGACTTCAAATTCCGGTTACTGTTCAGGCTCGTCCAATGACTCGTTCGGGAGGTTGCGCTATGATGAAGCTTGGCCGCCACCGCTTGATTTTTTTGAGAACCCTTATTTATATTTAAATAGTAATCGCTCGTTGGTTTTCAAATATTGATCGGTTCAAGTGCGTCCTGAACATATATACTATTAGGGGTGGGCAAGTAATAACTTTTTTTAACAAATCTTTTGTAAAACGGAACATATTTCCTATGGCCGTTTTTTGGCTCCTGAAAATGAGCAGCAACTTTTTCACTCAGATCAATTTTTAGGTTGGTTCCGTGGAGTTTACATTTTGTACATGAAGTCTATGGGCTTTTCTGCTACTTTTTTGTAAAAACAAAAAACAACATGATCCTCATCCTGGATTTTTCTAGGATACTCTCCCAATATGTTGCTTTATAGGTTAGGCAAATGATTTGCAAAGAAAAAAAACGCAATTAGAATTCTCAATGGCAGAAAATACTTTTTTTTCCAACCTCCTCTTAATTGGGCAATGCAATGCCAGAAAATCACAACATACCATTAGTTTTGTGAGTGAGCGAAAATTGAAGGATTCTATTGTTGTAAAGTCAAGCTTTTGCAACCAGTTACATAACGTGCTAATACCTGTGAAAAGTACTAACTGGGGTGTTTTCATACAGCATGTGCATGTGTGGTACTATTAGTACATATATAGTAGCAGGCAACTCATTGTGTGTAAAGAGGTGTATTCCTGTTTTCTATAAATAATTTAAACCAGTGGATGAAAGTTGTAGCTGTGCTCAGTGGAGGGCGGCCACGAAATCCAAATTTCAGACCTCCGCCATTGGTTTAACCCATAAAACCAAAAACTTGGACGAAAATTCTGAATTTTTTATATGTTGCCAGGAAGATTTTTCTTATTCCAAAACCGTTGGAGTTGAGAAGCAAACTCCACGGGAAGGGTTATTTCTGATTGTTTTGTATGATTAACGTCCGAGGACTAGGTCGTATTGGGTCATGGGAACACCCATGACGACCCACATCAAAGCACCCAAATTGGTTTTGTGGTTTTGCAGCTCAGTGTTGGCACGCGCGCGGTGTCCTCTTCTTCCCTCTTCACTTTACTTACCTTCCTCTCCATCCTCCACTCCCCCCACTCCTCTTCTTCTCCCTCTCTCCTTCTCCTCCCCGATCCCTCTCTTTCTTCCCCCTTCCCCCCTCCCTCTCTCCTTTCTAATCTTCCCTCCTCCCTTTACCCTCTTTTCCCTTCTCTTCCTTCCTCCTTCCTTACCTCCTTCCTCCTTTACCTTCCCTTCTTTCCCATCTTTCTCCCTTTCTTCGTTCCTTCCCTCCCCTCTCCCTCCCTACTCCTCCCTTCGCTTTCCATCCCTTCCTCCCCCTCCCCTTTCCCCCCACCGCTCACCCTTTCTCTCCCTCTTTTCCCTCTCTTCCCTCCTTCTTCTCTACCTTCCTTTCCATTCCTCTACTCCCTCCTCCTGCTCTCCTTCCTTCCTACCCTCTTTCTCCCCTTCTTTCCCCTTCCTCCTTTACCCGCCTCCCTCCCCCCCCTCCCTCCTCTTCCTCTCTCCTTCTCCCTCCCCCTTGTCTCCCCTCTTCCTCCCTCTCACCTACCTCCTCAGTTCCTCCCTCCAAAGCAAGATTCACCTTCCTCCTTCTTTCCCCCCTCTCTTCCCCTGCCCCTCCTCCTCTCCCCTTTCTGCCCCCCTCCCCCTTCTCACTTTCCCTCTCCCTTTCCTCTTCTCCTCCCCTTCCCATACTCCCCCTCTTCCCTTCGCCCTCTAGGTCCCTCTCCCCTCTCATCCTCCTTCCTCCCCTTTTCCTCCCTCCCCTTCTCCCTCCTATCCTCCCCCCTACCTCCCCTACCTCTCCCTTTTTCTTTTGACCTTTTTTGGTGAGTTGCTATAATGAATGTACTTTGGCCGCCACCGCCTTGCTGTGCTAATGAGTGACTACACGCCCTCGGCAAGGTATAGACTTTTTTTCTTTATTTCTAGACAATCATGAACTTGTTTTTATGGAAAACCTATGTTTTACAAAGGGAGGGAATATACCCCGCACATGTGAATGTTTACATAGTTGTCAATTTTGTATTGGCAAATATTGGCAATAACTAATTTAACCACCTCAAATCCCATTGACTTTATGGACAAAACTTAAATCCATGAAACCCAACCCAAAATTTATCTCAGTGAAAAAGCTGCTCGTTCTTTTTTAGGAGCCAAATGCCCTAGAATCCACTCCTTTTTTTAAAAAGAAGTTGTAACTACTTGCCCACCCCTACTACTATACCAATGATGATATGTGATATCCGTCCCATTTGAGGCAGTCGTATAGGACTGAAAACGGACGCCAGAACAGCCGAGGTCCGTTGCTGTAACGGTAGGAGGGCAAAAAAACGGCTCACGTGCCAAGGCCTTGGTATCTATGCTTTAAATATCACAACGTTTTCGCCCACTGATTAATGATTCTTGTTGTTGCAAAAAGTGATTCTTAATTTGACTATAAGAACTGCGCAACCACTCTGTATCTGTATTTTTGTGCAATAGAGTCAGTTTGTTATTGAACATTTGCATGTTTTGCGCATAACTGTTTCGATCATCTATCAAGATCAAGACTATTATGTCCGTTGTGAAAAATAATCATATCCGGCAGGTATCATAGTCCTGGCCTCCAAGACAACAACCGGAAGAAAGCGTGAAACTATGTTGCCGTGGAAGAGTCAACTACGAATCGCTTGCCCGATTTGTTTCACCATTGGTTCCCGGACTGTGAGCCCGGAGACTAATCTCCTGCCACCCGAGATCAATATTGGTGTTTTTAGTCGCGCGTAAAACACGACACAAAAGTACAATTGATCTCTGGTGAATTGGCCAATCGCGCTAACTTATTTACGTTACTATGACGACTTGTTATAGGTCAGCACAGCATTTACGCCGCCTCTCAGATTTTGATTTCTAGACAGTAATACGGATGGACATTTCAAACCCATCGCCCCGCCTGATCGAGGTCATTCGGTTAAACCGTTATTTTGAAACGTATAGAACCTTGTGAAACCGATGAAAAATTGCTTTGTTGATGTGGTTCAATTTTGAAGCTCAGGGGCGTCCCAGACTAATTTTAATGGTGGAGGGGGGGGGGGTTGAGTCCTCTGTTGCCGACAAACCGGTTCGTGATTCATGAATTATAACAATTTTTCCGGCGCGCTGCGTTCGTCGGGTAAGTCCCAAATTTTTTTCAAATATTTTTTTCACTCGTTCTAAAAATTGTGAAGGGGGGGGGGGGGCTGATCGACATACGCGCGAAAAAAAGCCGCGGCGGCGAATGCCATTAGTCCTCTCTACAACCAACACAACAACACAAATATGGGAGAGGGCGCCGAAAATTAGCCCCTCAACAAAATGTCCATTTGCCGACATTAAAAAAATTTGGCCGACAAGTGGACCTTTTCCGACCGACAGAATTTGTAAATGGGGTGTGGGGACGGCCCTGTTGAAGCCATCCCTATAACATCAATGTGTGTTCAATATCTGTATCCTTCCAGAGGTATATCAAGTCGTTTGTCCATACTGAAAATCTTAGAGTAGTGTAAAAGCACTAATGGTAATAGTATTACAATAGAGTAATATTATCAGTTGTAATAAAAAATAGCGATTGAATGATTGGATTACTATTGGTCCTCAAAGAGTTGCTTTTCACTTTGAATAAATACACAAATGGCAGCCTTATAGGATAGTCAGGTCAGTTGCCTTTGAGGGCCTGCTACTGTAACCAGTACTGCCTGTCCAGGGCCGAGTTGTCGGTGGTTAAATCGTCACCCCATTGGGTTTTCTAATGAAATCTGATGAGGAGGGTAGCTGATACCTTGGTAGAATGAAAAAGAAGAGTCTACCGACCAGGCGTCGCTCTGAAGAGGCTAATGTCGGCCATCCAGCATGCTTCCTTGCGTGGGCGTGGTTGCCAAAGCTTGCCCGCCGCCAAAACTGTGGATGGACTGTCAGGAATTTGAGTTTTAATTCCGCTTATGCATAGCTGTACTTTCGTAATATTTGTTCTCACCACGGTAACACTTTTCAACAGTAGCTACTACAGTTTAGTGTATCTGACAATACAGCGGGGCACAAAAAGTCTCGGCATATTTTTCGACGAGTAGGTGAAAAGCCCGCCATTTTGAAAGTGTTTTGAAATATAACATTTTGTTGCCTAGGTCTTTGCTCTTCATTTAACACCTCGCTTGTAAAAAAGGCGTGTAAAACAGCATAGAGAACTCCCGAAAGACGGAAAACTCCAAAGACCAAAAGTTGCAGTCTTTTGATTTTTCAATGGCCATTGCAGTGTACTGCAACACGATAACACGCGGACCATACCAATAATCAAGTAGGCCTTTCTCGCTCATTCAGTCGGAACCATCGTTTGTGTAAAATCAATACACGCCTATTTTGAGATTGTACCACACAGTGACATTGAAAAAAAAACAACCTCCAACTTTTGGTTTCGGGGTTTTGCGTCTTTCGGGCGTTCTATGTCATGCCGCTTTTCTCGCTTTTTACAACAAGGTGTTAAATGGTTAGAGCAGAACCTAGGCAACAAAATGTATATTTCTAAAACTTCAAATGGTCGGACTTTGGCCCACCACAAAAAAAAAAAAAAAAACCACAATACAGTTCCAAAAACATGCCGAGATACTTTTTGTGCGCCCCCCCCCCCCCACCACCCCCCCAACTGTTAAGATCACAATATCGTAAAGACCACGAAATTAGCAAAAAGCGATTCTTTATATTCAAACAAGAGAAATTACTTTAAACAAATTATCAAGGAATTTATCCTATCTTGTAGCCTCTAAACAACCTTGGAGAACCATGATATAATCTACTTAAAAACAATTCAAGCACAACATTCGTCGTGGGGGTTCTGAATACTGTCGAATCAGCATCAATGCTAGTTCTGAGAAACTGCCGTTTGAAAGTTTTGGAGTTCCTTATGAGTGCGTGTAATGAAATAAAAGAAATGTCTTTTTAAGTCGGTATGTAAAGAAGTGGATGGTTCCTAACTGACGAGAGTATTGAATACCAAGAAACAACTGTTTATGATTCAAAAATGGCCCACTGAATGTGATTTGACAGTTTGTCAAAACCCAAATGTTTGATGCGCTGTGATCTATAATCGAATACGTATTCGACCTGCAGAAACCCGTTGATTTTCTAACTGATGGTATGGTGATATTACTACAGCTTACGGATTTTTTACTATTTAAAATGATGCTGCCTCAACGCCACGATATAAAAATAACGATGGTGGCAATAACGATGAAGATATGAAACCTCGAATCTTGATGACAATGATGCTACAGATCGATGATGATGATGATGATGACGACGACCGATGATGATGGTGGGTGATCGATGTTTCGATGATGATGGGTGATGATATGGTGATGTATGATGAGGGTGATTGGTGACGGGCAGAGGCGGCTCCAGAATCGGTAAAGCAGGGGCGAAAGGAAGATATATATATATTGCGAGTTATCGGAAACAGACTTATTCATGAAGAACTCTTTATTGAAGTAGTATTATTGTTGTATCAAGTGGCCAGGTATACGAAATTCCTAGCTACAATACATGTGTAAAGAGTTATGTGAACCAGTTCAATGTTTTGGTTGATAACACGCACTTTTTAACTCTGCTTTTTCGCCCCTGCTTTTCTGATTCTGGAGCTGCCCCTGGTGACGGGGTGGTTGGTGACGGGGGATTGTTGTGGGGGTGTTGGGGGTGTTTTTGGTAGTGGTTTGTGTTCTATAACTATATCACTGTTTTTTATTTCTGTGACGGTGTTTCTATAACACTGTCTCTATGACTATGTTATGTATAACTTTATGGTTCTATAACATTGTGCCCTGTAACCCCTCCCCTTTGGTAAAGCGATGGTTAATGTCAATAAGTCCCCCTAAAAGTGATTTACCGTAATCAAATGTAACAACTGCAAAACTGCAATAGTACAAGTAATATAATTTAAACACAAAAATTCAAATGTGAAATAACATGACAAATCCGTCATGAAGTATAGAAAGGTAACTTTCACCGATTGTCTTAAATCTTGATCGACCTATTATCAATTTTGATCACTGAAGTAGCAATCGTTATCTCAGCGAATACGTATTCGTTCGCAATTTATCTGGGTACTTTAAGATATTTGGACACGCAAAGCTATCGAATACGAATTCGATTGTTTGTGAAACCCGTTTTATACATGGGTGTTATTCGACAGGGGCTATTTTTGGTAGGGGATGTAATTTCACGTTTACTTTTGGGTACAATTAAAGCGTACATAAAATGCAACCAGAATCAACTATTGACTCAAATATGACCAAAAAAGCAGATTCGAGTATGGCGTGACCACAACGACATGAAGCCACACCTTTTCCTTGTTTCCCATGGATTCCTAACAGCTCTGGATAATTGATACCGACCACAATAACATTGACAGAAAGACTAAGGATCCAGGGATAAACAAGACACTAG
Source organism: Ophioderma brevispina (assembly GCA_023653785.1). Lineage (NCBI taxonomy): Eukaryota > Metazoa > Echinodermata > Ophiuroidea > Amphilepidida > Ophiodermatidae > Ophioderma > Ophioderma brevispina. The sequence continues at coordinate 29,505 of JAMKCH010038979.1, forward strand.
CAGGATAAACCCGGGTACACTGTTAAAAATGTTCCTAATTTTACCAGACTTTACCTTTTAAATTACGGTAAACCCCAATTATTCAATAATCTTCACGCTTTATCACCTATACCTAACCTAAAATCACAATTTGGAAGCAGAAAAATGTAAATAAACAGTGGCTAAAAAATAATACTACACGTTTTGAAAAAAAGGTAGTATTTATACGCTGACCGTTATTATATTTTCCGTAATATTACGTTCTTTTGTAGCTTACTTGTAAGAATACGAACTATGAAAAATGTGTTAAATAACGTCGTAAGTAACGTCATTAAAAATGCAAAATCTTATTTTCTCTAGATCTATCATTTTAAAAATAGTTTTAAAAAACCCTTTTCCTCCTTTTTGTATTATATTTAGTTTAATTTGAAAAAAAAGTAGTACACACATACATATATTTAATTTTAGCATCCGCTATATCAGTAAAGTCATGTAGTGTAGTGGATAAGGTTTAGGACTTGTAATCTTAAGGCCCTGGTTCGAATCTATGTAAGGTACATGTATTAAGTTTATTCATATGACGATTAAGTAATTGATGACATTAGAATGTGTACAGTACCATATAAAACGAAGTGTATAAACTGGTTGAAATCTTTATTTCTTCACGTTTTCCCTTTGTTTATTGCCTTTTTTTCCTCAAAATTGCTTGCCTGAAATATAACTTTTTTACAACCACGTGGTAACGTAAATACAACGTTTGTATGATGCCATAGCCACAACGTGAAAATTTGGTCAGAGGATAGTAATAACGTTTTAATTCTTAATATTGTTTAAACAAGTAAAAAACCAACAATAACGTTGAAGCTGAGATTTTACGCCGTTATTTTACGTTCCCTGCAATGGTTTCGTATTTTTACGGCTCCAGTTATTTTACGTTCTGCATGTAGTGAGTCCCAGCTGCCAGTCAAATGCCTGTTTTTTTACAGGTTTATTTTTAACAGTGTAGACTGGTTGAAATCCGTCACCTTCTTCTTCTTGTGTATGAGGCAGCAGCTAAATATGTTGTTAGCGTTGGAACCAACTCACTGTTGATTGGTTGGGGTTTGAAAAATCTGTCTCCACCGGTGGACGAAAGGTAGGGCACTCATTGAGAATGTGATCCGCAGTCTGTGATGGAGAACCACATTGGCAGGCTGGCGATGGCCGCAGCCCCCATCGGTGCATATTGCTATTGAAGCGACCGACTCCTGTGCGAATCGGGTTTAAGGTGACCCATTCCTTGCGTGGGAGATTGCTGCCAGGTGGTAGTTCTGTCTTTGGTGTAAAAGAGAGTTGATCTGGTCTTGGGGTATCTAGCCAGGCAGTATTCCATGTCTGTAAGATGTTGAAAGGGGAGCTGGAGAGTTTAGCAGCGTGTCGACAGAAAGGTCGGCGAGAGCGCAGTCTCTGTCTTCCGAGTTGCTGTGATTCTTTGACAGTGTTATGCAGGGCCTTATTCACTAGTTTATGCGTGTGGTGTTCTCTCCGAAGTACTGCAGGTGCAATGCATGAAAGCACTGGTAGGAATTCAGATGGACGGAGGCAGCCAGTGATGGTTCTCAAGGTCTCGTTGAGTACTGTGTCCAGCTTCTTTGTGTGAGAGCTGTTGCACCATGCTGGGGCGGCATATTCAGCAGTGCTGTGGACCAGAGCCAAGGCAGTGGTGCGTAGGGTTCGTTGGGCCTTCGAGCGGCACCCCATGAAGATCGAGCAAGGTGGCACAGGAGGTATTCCTCGAATCTACCTTGGCGCATACGACTCGAGTGCTGCCGGTAAGTTTAAGCTGCCGGTATCACGCTTCACTCCCCAAGTAGGTTGGTGTAGGATTGTATGGCAGAGGCGCTCCATTAAGGTTGAATTGAAGCTGGCGATGAAGCCTTTTGGTGGTTGAGGTGAGCGAAGGCAGTAGCGGTGGTCTTAGCTTCGCTCGCTTCAGTCTCCGGTTTGAGGTATGCTGCAAGTAGGGCAAGGTCTGTATAAAGTGTGGGCTTTCTACTTCGTCCAGGTGCTGTCGAGTGGAGGGCGGGCAAGATCCGGCCGTCGGCGTCGCCATATTGTCTAGATGTTGTTTGAGGGGTAAATCGCGATATACAAGTTGAACGCATAGGAGCCAGTACAGATCCTGTGACTCCGTTCCTCAGGCGGAATCTACTCTGCCATACTGAGTCTTGAGAATAACCGCTACGGTTTTGCAAGCATGTTACATATGAATGTACAAGGTGACGATACGGGATGGTTTCTTAGAAGCTTGAGTGTCAGGCCCTGGTGCCACACGGTGTCGTATGCAGTAAGGTCCACCAAGCTGACGCCTGCCTTACGGCGCTTTCAAAGCTTTCCTCACTATCATTTGTGAGTTTTACGATCTGCTGGACAGTGCTCCGGCCACCACGGAGACATCCTGCTTGTTCGTCAGGCAGATGGGGATCGACGACGCGGCCTCAAGCTGGGCCAGGTTATCCTCTTCAAGGAGGTTAAGGAGACACCACAGTTGTGATATTGGGTGGTAGTTCTTATGGTTGTCGACAGGCTTATTTGGTTGGGGGAGTTGCGCTGATAGTGCTTGACTCCCAGATCTTGGGTACGGACTGGGTTGTATGGCAACATGTGTAGAACTCTCGGCGCAATCTAGACACGGTGGGCCCGCATTGCATCAGGACTCTGCTGGTATGTTCTCAGGGCCTGGGCCTTCCCCTCTTTAGTTGCGATAGCAGAGGTTAAGCCATTAGTGAGAAGGATGTGAACGTGACCCGGCCCCGCCGGGCGGTTTATAGTCTTCCAGGGCTTCTGCTGGAGTGGGTGAAGTCGATTCCTTGACCGTCTCGTCCCAGCTTCTCACGGCGTTTCCTGGTCAAGCAGTTTGTCAGATCTGAAGCCTTGGGATGAAAAGCTTCTTCCCGGGTTCAGAATCAGGGAAATCATTGTAAAGAGTGTAATATCCTCATCCCAAGATGGGATATAACTGCGACAGCAGCCACATGGGATGGTCTTCTTTGCTTTATTAATAAGAGTTGACACAGTGCTGTGTAAGAAGTGTCCAAGTTGGAGGAGGTTGGTGTCGGAAGGTTGGGAACTTCGAAATCCACAGGGTTCTTTGAACTGCGTCCCCAGTCTGCCTGAGGAAAAAGTTCCACCTTTTCACTGGCTTTGTTGGTACAGACTTAGCAAGGTTCTCTGAAGCGATCAGTGATGGTCTGTGTGGGACTCGGAAAGCGGTCGAGAACAGTACGGGAATGGAGATGGTGTCCTGTTTGCACCAAAGGCAAGGTCAGGGTTTTTAGACGTATTCCACCTTCTAGAGTTGAAGGTTGCTTGGGGTCGTGTAATAGTTGTACACCGGATGTTGAGGCCCAGTCCTCTAGGGTAGCGCCATCAGGGTTGGTTTTCTCCTGTACCCCAGGTAATGCTATGGCTATTTAAGTCGCCAGCATAAATGCAAGGTGCACCGTTTAAGTTGTAGAGAGTTGCTTGAGGCCGATGGTTAGGTGGCTGTAGACATTGGGGACATGAACACCTGCAATTGGGTCGTTGCCATTCTAGGGGGGTCTGCAGGGAGATGTTGCAATTTGTTCCATGGGTGAGTAGTTACTAGCAAAGGTGGCAATCCCGTGGGTAGCGCTCTCGGTGTGTGCAGTAAGGTGTAGCCGCAGATTGTTCAGCATGGCACTGTCAGTAGCGGTGTCTCTGGGAGGAGGAATTGCAGTGACTTATGCGTATGTGTGAGGGTGTTTGTGCTGTTATCTTTCCCTAGTGAGACCTTCCACGTTTTGTTGGCCACTGAGATGCCATCTGGCTTGACATTCTGTGATGCATGCCCTGATAGGGCACGTGTGCCAGACTGCCATAAGATTAGTGTCTCTGCGGGGCCTCCATGATAAAATACAGTTGAGGATAAAAAAAAAACAACAGTGAATAAAGACAGTTGAATTAAATAAGACAACAGATGTTAGCCATGTTAGCGTAGCCTCAGTTGATTATCATTCGCCTGAAAAGATCAGTTACCGGGGTTCACCACGAGGAGGTTGATAATCTAGGAGGTTGATAATATAGTCTAGCAGATTATATGGGTTCCCATGCACCCCCCCTTAAAACTAAATTCTAACATGATTTTTAGAATCTCTACGACATCTACTTAAAGAATTTTGATGTTACCAAAATCAAATATTGTCCCACGGGGTCCGTTTGGCGGCCATCTTGGATTAAGAGGGATTAATCGTTCAAAGTGGTTCAATTTTGTTGAAAAGTATCTCAAATGATTCGTCTCATCATAAGGAATCAGAAAATATATAGTTTGGCATATCTGTGATGTTCAGTTACAGAGATATGGGTGAAAATGCGATAAAGGCATTGAACCTTGCTTGTCATTGTACAGGGGGCCAAATTTTCAAAATGATCCAATCTTGACAAAATTGGTGTCAAATTGTTGGTATGAGCATGAGCGAGCAATCTGGAAATGTACAGTTTCCATGATTTCAGATCTTCCATTTTGGTTTATCGGTTAGGAAAGAGATGAGTAGTCCCTAATTCCCATACAAACCAATACAAATTTGATAAAAGGTAACTTTACACCGAATTTTACTACCTAACTAAACATCCTAGATAGTGCGAACTCTACTTTTCTGGATTGCTCATGCTCATAGCTACAATTTGATACCAAATTGTCAAGATTGAAACATTTTGAAAATTTGGCCCCCTGTACAATGACCAATCAAAAGTTCAATGACCTTTAAATATAAACGTCACTCAAATTTCGCATATTTGAGTGAATTTCTGAGTTTCAAACTCGAAATTTTGATGATTTTGAAATTTCGAGCTGTCTGAGACTCGAAATTGATGATTTTCGAATCACGGATTCGAAATTTGCAAATTTGTGAAATTTCGAGTTTCAAACTCAAAATTTTATGATTTGTAATTTTCGAGTCACAGACTTGAAATTTCATAAATTAAAATTTTTGAGTTTCAATGAGTTGTGCTGTAAAGATTACACGCGGTTATGTGAAGTGTCAAGCTGGTGTGATACGGGTTTGTGAGATGTGAAGCCATGTAAGAGATTATTTGCACGGCCATGATATTAGGTAATTACGCACATGCGTGAAGTTAAACGTAAATGCACACATGTCCCACGCTCAAAATATGTACAAATATTGATAAAAAAAAAAACGTAACTCTAATTTTGCAAATTTGTGAATTTTTGAATATCAAACTCGAAAACTAGAAAATAGTGGCTGGAAACTCGAAATCGATATGCGAAACTCGAAAATTGTGACTCGAAACACGATAATCGGAACTCAAAAATCATGAGTCGAATCTCAAAATGGTAACTCGATAATTGTGACTCAAAATTCGAAAATGAAATTTGAAACTCGAAATTGTAACTCGAAACTTGACATCGTAATCGAGCTGTTTAATAAAAATAATTAAAAATAAATTAAAAATATACTATTTAATAATAATCAAATTTAATAATAGCAAATTTAATAAATAATAGCAATAATAATAAACATGATAATATGTTAAATAAAAATTGAATTCAAAGATTATAAAATAACTGTTTTAGAAGCCATGTACACATAAATAATAATAGTAAAGTTTTTGAAGCTCAGTTGTAATTAAGAAAATATGAAAAATATAAACAATAAAAATAACTAATTTAATAATAAAATTTTAATTTTAATAATGAAATTAAAAAAAATTATTTGTAAATAATACTATTTACTAATAATAATAATAATAATAATAATAATAATGAATAATAATCAAACTAATAAGAGTAGTAATAGTAAATAATGTTAAATAACAGAAGAAACAATAGTAATTTATAATATTAAAGGTTTTCAAAGGAATGTTAATTATATAATAAAAATATTCAACAAAATAAAGATTTCAGTAATATTTAATATTGTATTACAAAAAATAAAAATAGTGCTATTTTAAAGTACAATTTAATAATGAGAATAATAATTTGTTAAATAAAAAATGAAATATTAAGACAGTTATTATATAATAACGTATGCTTTTGAATTTGTAACAAAAATAATAAAAACTAATTTAAAAATTTAATAATCTTTAATAAGTAAGTTTAAAAACAATAAACATTTTTAAAAAAAAGTAATAAAAGATAAAACAATGGGAAACAAATGGTTAAAAAAAATAAAATATGAATACAATAATAAAAATAAGATTACCATATTATATTTAAATTACGTGATGAAAGTCTCCTATATAATACGTTTGTGGAAGCAAGTCTAAGCAAGTCTGTATAACAATTAAGAAAAGGTAACAAATGTGAGGGGCTGGTAGTCGATATGTTATGTTTCTGTGGAAGCTAACTGTGTATAACCCCCGTTTCGCTAGTACATTGACCGAGGTCAACCATTGCTGTTAGTATTCCTAAAAACACACACGCGATTTATTCAGCATGTGTATGTGTGATGCACGTTGTTTTCACCAAAAAAATACATGTAGCGATTAGAACCATTTGGCTATATCACTAAATTGTTATATGTAAATCTATGGAAGTGTTTCTACAGCTGTATTAGGCTATTCTATACCGACAAGTGCGTTTTTTTAATATAATAAGCATGTAAAAGTTCTTGTAAAATGATATGAAAACACAACGGTTAGCCAATGGAGAGACACTAAAGTACGTATGTACAGCATGGGGTTTATATTGGCTATTAATAGTTGCAAATTAATGCATGTCGTTATGGCAATTGTGTGTGTAATAACTCATGACAATACGCTACGATTGCTGCACCAGGTCATGTGAAGAATTATGGGCAGTGTGTGTGTATATAAAATACAACAGAGTTGGACCACTTCATTTCAACACTATTAAGATTTGTTTGGTGCCCAAATTACGCAATTTATATATTTTCAGCCCATTTTGGGGTCATTTTCATGCCATCGTTTTAGATTTTGTAACCAGATCTCAGAGCTGGTCAGATCAGGGGTACCAAATTTGCTTTCCGCTTCGATCCGTGGTCGTATTTACATGTTAAATACATTAGGATAGAACTGCGACTGAACTTGTTGCCTGAGAATACACACGGCTCCAATGTCGATAGGCATATAGAAGGCACGGTTTTTATTCGGTATACAATCACTAAACTATCAATAGGGCGGCTTTCCCGTGATTTCTGGAAATTTCGAGGAAGCGATTTCACACATTTCTTAAACTGTCACCTATACAATCCTATACAATCTGTAGGCCTTGACCTGAAGTTTCAAAATCGGTTATTAATTTTTACACCTTTTGCCATGGTAACCCATGCTGGCCTGTGAATGGCTAAATTTTTGAACACTGAAACGAAACTCAAACACACCGTTGACGTACATTAATGGGGTTTAGGGAGAGGTCTGCGGGGACATTCTCGAGGAAAACCAGTTGTTCTGGATTTTTTAATTGGTTGCCATGGCAGTATGTGCAGCATTAACAATAAGTGCCCAAGGGGGGGGGAGGGTTCCATAGTTACCCAACATTTGATTTTTTGCGATTCTCGTTACGCCAATCAATTTTTCAAGGAGGTTTTTTGCTAATTGCTTTCTGATTTGAATACGCTTCTCCATGATACTAAAAAAAATTCAATTGCCCACGGCTTCATTAGAATAATAGCTTGGGTCACTAGGACCCCCCCGGGCACTAACGGAAAGTGAAACAAATCAAGATATTTTACTAATAAAAAATTAAGTCATAAATAGGGATATTTGCTTAGATATACCTTAGGAGGCAATTAATTAATAATTAATACAACTTAATCAAATAACCTTTGATATGCTGATAGCATCAATTTTATATTTGTCATGACCGACGCTTAACTGTGTAAGTCTATGGGAAAACCAAGGTGATTTTGAAGTTTCGGGAAAAATACAAGCTGGTATAAATTGGCTATATTTTGAATTGATTATTTTAATGGTCATTCTGATGTATAGACATAATGGAATGATTCTGGTTCAAAAGCTGATATTGGAGTTGCTGAGGAGGATGGAAATGTGCACAACCCACTCTTTTTCGGGAATGACAATTTCAATTGCCCATAGGTCTAGGTCACAGTTCTGATTTCCATTGTTATGTTGGGATGGGTTTCTTACGTGACCCCCATGTGTCATGATCAAACTCCATGGCACATGGGAAAGTGGGGTTTATCTGGTTGGGTCAAGGACCACCCCCCCTGGGCACTAACACGGAAAGTTTTTGTTTTTTTAGCTTGGGCACTTAAGTGTTAATAGAGGAGGAGCAGAAATCATAGGGGCGCTTATTTAAGGAGTTGTTTACCTCCCACGTCAGAAAAGGGTGACACATTTGGTCGTTAGTATGGACCCTCTACATCATGATCAATGCTAGGTAGGTAGTACTCTCAAATTGTGGTATCACTTTTTCAATAGGGGGGCACATTGAAGTTTACACAGGGGGTCAAATTTTTAAAATGCTCCCCAATTGTTGACTGTTGAAATGTATGCCATATGCCCATCTACTCATAAGGATTCAAAAATGTATAGTTTGTACCGCCCACGCCCATTGGTTTGGGGAGTTATAGGGTTTAAAAAAATGAAAAAAATGGTAAAAGGTCAATCTCAATTGTACAGGGGTAACATTTAAAAGTTACTCTGATTATATTTTACAATACTTGCAAATTATTCCTGAGGATGGGTTAAGAGGACTCCTAAAAAGTATTATTAGTTTTGATTATTGTTAAATGTTAACACCAATTGGATTATGTTGCCCTAGACCTTTTGTCCCATAACATGGTAACTAGGCATTGCAGATTGGTACAAAAACATCCTTATTTTGACCACATTTGAAACTAGATGAATACTCTTTCAATTTTACCAAAATTGGAGCAATTTCTGATTTTGACCCCGTACAAATAGAAATTGACCTTGTACCATTTTAGCAATTTTCCCTTATAACTCCCAAACCAATGGTCAAATGGTACAAAACTATACATTGTGACTCCTTATGACTTGAAGGACAATATGGCATACATTTCAACATGATTGGAAGCATTTTAAAAAATTGACCCCTGTGTAAACTAAATGCCCCCTATTGAAAAAGTGATACCACAATTTGAGAGTACTACCTACCTAACAGTGATTGTAGAGGGTCCAGTAACTGACCAAAGGTGTCCAAACATTTTTTCTGTGGTGAGGGGAAACGATTGATATTGCCCTGGGGTCCCCGCTCCTCCTTCTTTCGACCGACAATTGACGAATTCATGCGTATTCCATGGAACAACGGTTTTCAATGGAGAAGATACAAAGAGATTAGGCTGCATTCCACAAGTTGTGAAAAGCGTTTTCCATACACCATACGAACACCACTTCTATAAACAAGAAGCAATTTGGTCCCAAACTCGTTCTAACCTCGTCCTGGCGGCCAAAATTCCGGATAGGTCCCATTCCCCTACGGGTTCTGGCATGCAACTATTGGTGGGCTCTCAACTTCCATATGTTACCCCCCTTGAAAGGTCTTACATTTACATTTAAAAAAAAAAATTGGGCCTTCGGTTAGGGTTTTGTTAGATGTAAGCCTAAATACAAAAATGATTCCTTAAAATTTTAAAGGGATCCTTGGTCATATCGTCACGAATCTTTCCAAAACAGGCCATCGACAAAAAGTCACATTTCGAGATATCGGCGATTGAAGTTCGAGAATTTGAAAAACTTGCTATCTAAAATTGAACACATTTTAGGAAAATGATTTTATGTGGAAATTGTGGACATTGAACGTTCTTTATTTTGAGCAAGCTTTCCATTCAAGTATCCTTTGTTTTCCTTGTCAAATTTAATTACAAAGTGCAGTTGGTCGGTTTGCAAACAACTAAAAAAAAAAGTCGCTGTTCTAGTCCAAAGGAGACGAATGCAAATTGAGCTGTTTGGCGTATTCAAAAAGAGTCGATTCGATCGCATCAGGAGGTGGTATTCAACATGTTGACATACTTTTGCCTGCGGAGGGCGCTTAGCCGCTAGAATGCATGATTTGTACGGTTTTTCTAAGGTGTCATTGTCTCTTACAGCCAAAATAATGTTGAGCAGTGAAGATAGAAAGAGGAATGATGAGGTTCTTACAATTTTTATTTGTTTAGAATTGATTTAATCAAATATTTATCTCAATGTAAAATATATAATACAATCAAGAGATAAATATACAGTTAATTTTATTAAATATACAGGTAATTTGAATGGAAACCTGTAAAAGAGGATTGTTACGGGGTTTGTTGGAAGAATTGCTGCCAGAATTTTCTTGTAAAAATTTATAGCATTTTTTCTGGTAAACATTAGACTTAATCGTATAATAGAAAATTCATAATTACTGAATGTACGATAAGGTTGATTCTCGAAAAAAAAATGAATAAAGCTCCAGTTGTAGTCGTTTTATTACGCCTGGTGGTTAAAGTGGACTTAAAATTTACAGTATTTGCTGTATTCCAAATTGTAGCATCGCCCCACATGTGTAAGTACAATAAGGACATCCAAAGCGTATGTCTAACGTGAAACCCTGGGTTTTGTGAATTATTGCACATAATAATTTCATAAACGCTTAAGTGGAAGAGTTGGATTTATCTATTTATTGCTTGAAAGGTGTATATTTTGATACTTTTTAGAGTAAAAGGAATAAGATCACTTAGTTTATAAGAAGAAAGACGGTATCTTAAATCAAGGCATTTATAATTGGATTAAATTTTTGTTTTTACTTTAATTAATGATCGACACATACAACAAGTGTGTTTATAATGAATACTGTTATTTTCAGTACAATTAAACTAAAAACAACGCCTTAACATATGGTATCTTTTTACATTTATAGTTATTAAATTTTCAGTAAGTTCCAACTGTCACTGAAAATAAATGACAAGATTCATGTAGGCTTACTACTGTCAGTAACGAAAAACCATAGGAAGAGTTATAATTAGTGTCAAATGACGTATCTAAAACTCGTTAAAATAAACGAATTCGGAGTGTATATCAGAACAAGTTGAAATGAAAGGAGAGCGAAAACAAGGTCTGTAAGAGGAGGGAATGGGGTCTCCTCGTCTCTTCTTGCCCTACTCTACCGAATGAGACCTCTTTTTTGTTACGTTTTGTGTACGTCATCAAACAATCATTGCGGATGTTTCACCTTTGGAGTCATAGCACTCTTAGAGTGGTTGCTCTTATACTTTCTGTTGATGAAAACTTTCTATGAGTAAAAAAAACTAACCATTTTTAGGTTATAAGATGGCGTTTTGCCGAAAAGATTCTGACGTTTGATTTCAATCAAATTGCAATATTCTGAATTATCAAAGGGGTATTTATTGAAAATGCAGAATGATAGAATTTTTAATGTAAACATCTTCGTTAGTGGAATTGCAAGGAAAATAATTTCCTGTATCTACTCAAAAGCCGTAACGGTTGCATTTAATTTTATTGATAATTTCAATGAGTAATCATTACCATTCATCATGATTTTAATTGAGATTGACGGATAATTGTACTTGTATCTCAACAACCATATTACTTATGCGCTATTTAGTTACACTGATAAATTATCAAGTTAGTGAAATTATTAATCAACTCAAGTTGCTGGAACTCAAGTTAATAGTAGTCCATAGGGATGTGGGGAAAATATAGGAAAGAAAGAGGAAAAAACGAAAAAAGATTTTGGATGTCTTTGTTTACCATTGCATATGATCTTAACCCTACCTAAAGGGGGGGGGGGGTTAGCACCCCCGTCAGGTTTTCCCCGGTCAGCTAAAAGCCCCTTTTTGGCAGATTATTTAATGTAATTGTCAATTGACATATTCGCTCCTTTTTAGCCACAACAAGAATCCACCGGGGTATAGGAACATAAGGTTGATCCCAAAGAAAAGGTTAGGGAAATATACATTTCATGATGGGAATGACAGTTTTATATGAGCGCATTTATGGTGCTATAATAAGTGTTTGGGTCGCTAAAATGCGAAATATCAATGCCAGTAAATCACCTCATCTTATGTGAAAAATTAAGTGCAATGGGGTTGAATCAGTTGAATGGTTTCGCTCATACCTTTCTAACAGGAAACAAGATTGTTTGCTGAATAATGTATGTTCAGTTGCAATGATATTTCTTGCGGTGTGCCCCAGGGCAGTGGGGACCGTATCCTGGGGGCCACTTTTATTTCTCTGTTATATTAATGACATGATTGTAAGTATTGACTCAGATTGTAAAGCTTGCTTTAATGCTGACGACATGCATACTTTTTCTGCATTAAGGACCCAGATCTCATTTCAAATAAACTTGGCAAAAGTTCTTGAATCATGTAGTAATTGGCTTTTGCACATTAATTGTCATTACATCTTGGTTAAAACAGAATGCATGATTTTTGGCTCAAAAAGGAGAATTAAAAAGGTTGATAATTTGTATGGTTGCCTTCTAGGTCCGGACTATCAAAGGGGAAAGATTCTGTAAAATATCTGGGTGTCAACACATTGACCAATCTGTGTCTGGGGAGGGGCTATTCTCAATAACCCATTTTTCCCCCCCCATTAAAAAGGCTATCAAGGATGAAATTAGGTATGCAAAGGCAATTGCCTTAACCAAAGTAGTAGTCGTAAAATTCTTGGATCAGCACTTATTCAATGTCACTTTGATTTACGAGCATGTTTTCTTGCGTATCAGGTCTAAACAAAAATCTGAAACATAAATTACAAATCACACAAAACAAAATGAGTCGTTTTGTTTAAATGTTGGGCCCAGTCTTCAACATTGGTCAGAGGGAGCGTTCAAGTCTCAATTATTTGAATACTAAAGAATAGAGTTACCTGTTTACAAAACTATGCATGTTCACAAATTTTTTATGAAAATGGGCTCCCTACTTAGAGAAATTTGTGAAAATGTCTGATATTCATCAGTACCAACAAGAGCGGAGTTCTTTTCAATTTTATGTGCGCCTAAAAATTAAAGTTCTGCTATCACCAACTTTTTACTTAGTGCAATAAGGGAGTGGAACTTGCTTCCTGACACCATCAAGGTAGTCACAACTTTGTGAAATTTAAATGTGCAATAAGGGATCATTTTGAAAAATTGGCTAGTTTCCAATGGGGTCTCCCTTTCATGAGTTTTATTTTCTCCCCCTTTTTTTTATCTTTTTTCCTCTATCAGGTTTATGAATTAACCCATTTTTTGGCCTCCATTTGTCACTTTGTCTCTCTGAAAATGGACCCCAATGGAAAAAAGCTTCCTGTAGAGGCTTTCATGGGTTATCCAGGTTCCCCAATTTTATTGTTGCGTTCTCACTTACTGTTAATTGCCTCATATTATATTTATGTATGTTTTATCCACTAAATATTGTAATGTATAATATTTTTACTGATTTAATTATATATGTTTCTTATTATTAATTGTATATGTTATATGTGCGGAACCCCAAAAAAAAATAAAATCAATCAATCAATTCAATTCCACCCTATATCAGTATTTTCGTGTTTTCCTCAACATATGAAGTATGGGACGTCATATGGGGATGTTGGTACTTATTTTGGTACAAATGGAAAAAGAACGCTAAAAGCTATCCTTTGGTATAAAATTTACAGGAAAAATCGGCAGGTCAGTAAAACGGAAATCACAGGGGGTGGTAAACCCCCACCCCACCCCTTCGGGGAGTTTTGTTAAAAAAAAAAAATGGCTCGGGTTAGACGAGGGTTAATTTGGCTTGTCAATTAATCATGTAAGTAACTTTTTAAAAAAGGTAAGCCTATCTACTATGAACTAGTAATCAAACCTGGGACTCTCTGATAGAACCCAAATTAACCTAATAACCACGCTACTCTGATACAATAAAGGGAAATATATAAGAACATTGAATTTAAGTATATACATTATTTTCCTTCAAATTTAATTTGTAAATTAAAATGAGAAAATATCATACCCAAAAGTGAAAGGTTCAACAAGAGGTTTTGAACTATCTATAAAAACAAAAATTGGAAGTGAAAATAGGCTACTACATTAGTGATTGTTTATGTCCTTCTGGGGTAAAAATATCTTGTTGTTTATAACTTTGACTGACAAACTTAGCTGATTTGAATCCTTTACTTTATTAAACTTCAACAATCAATTAATTTGCAGCAACAGTGTGTAAACTGAGTAAATGTTCTATTTGCTCCCACAATTTACCTCGTAACTTAATACATGTATGTTTGTGTAATCACTTCTCAAGCAAAAATAAGGGTTATTTGTTGAAATTCTTCTCATTGAAACGTATTGTTGCCATCATTACAAAAATAAAAGAATCCTTTAACTATTTGTCTAAAAACGATAATAAATAATAATAAATAAAACTTAAACTGGCGCGATTCAAAACTGATAAACGTAGCGCTCCTTTTAGCCGTGCTCATCGCCCGGGTCGTCGCTTAGCAGTCAAGACATTCTTACAAATCTACGTAGGGTAAAGAAACACATGAGGTAAAATTGCATTAGTTTTGTGAACCACTACTAACATGCATCTAGTATTTACGAAATAACGTGGATTAACAGTAAAAAAAAAAAGATCAGAAAGACAATACTTGACCGTTAATTTAAAAATACTTAGTATAATTTTTTGTCCAATTTTCGGAGGGCCTATTACGACTAAATTTACTCAGAAAGGCTCGTATTAGCCCCCCCCCCCTCCTGTGATCAAGCGAGGAGATGAATCTCGCAGTCTCCCATTGATCGATAAGTCACTTAATAAGCTGCCGTGCGTGTGGTGTTCAGATACAGCAAAACAGACGGAATGCAGATTTTGGTCTTTTTGGAAGACTTTCATTTTGGCGTTTGGTATTGATTCCCCAAAGTAGTGAAAATCTAGTATATCTCAAAAATGGAATGTATTTTGTCAATATTGGTATATGAAAAGAGCTTGTGATATAATATCATAATATCAAAAAAAACTCAATTTCGCCAAAATGGTCGATTGGACTGTTGGGGAAGACTCACGAATATCGTGAGCTGAGAATGTAAATGTCATATCTGACATTTACACACGTTTTTTTGAGATTAATTATTTTTCAATTACATTTTCTAAGCTTTAAAATGATATCTATTTGTTAAGGTTTTCAAATTGTAAATGTTTGTAAGGAACCCGCTTTCCGTAAAAATTGCCTTTTTTATATTGTTGTTTTGGAAATTCAAACGAAAATATTTCAAATTAACCAACATTTTAGTTTAGAATCTCACAATTCTCAGTTCACGATATGGACACTTTTATTTCCCTTATTGGTCCCCCGCCAACTTTTGCTGGCGAAGGGGGGACTATAGAAAATTGCTACCCGTCCGTGCGTGTGTGTGTCCCTCGCGATATCTTTGGAACTAAGCAAGGGGGGGGGTGTCCCATCTTCGCCAACATAGATTATTCTTATGTACGAGTTGGGTGGGATCCAAAGTGGGTCCATGTGGCATGGGTCAAAGGTCAAATGTGGTCAAAAAATAGGGTCAAATATGGCAAAAATAGGGGCTAACTCGCTATAATAAACGTTGTCAACACGATATCTTTTGATTGGAGCAAGTATGGGTGTCCAATCTTCGCACAATAGATGTCACTCAAGTAGGCTGCGGATGAATTCGGAGAAGGGGCATGTTGGCAGTGGTCAAAGGTCAAATGGGGTCAAAAATAGGCAAAAAATGGAGGTTAAATTGCATAAACTATCTGTTGTGGTAGGATGATGATTTGAAACTTGGTGGGTTTGTGGTCAACATTCAGTGGCGAAACTTTTGAAGGTCAGTTCAAGGTCATCCGCGGTCATCCCAAGGTCAAAGCACTTCACATGTGGTAGGCGGATGAAAATTGGTAGGTGTGGTCAAAATTCAGTACCAACAATTTTGAAGTCATTTCAAGGTCATCCTGAGGTCATCCAAGGTCAAAATCACTTAACATGTGGTAGGAGGACGAAATTGAGGGTTGTGGTCACATTCAGTACCAAAAATTTTGAAGTTCATTTCAACGTCATCCGAGGTCATCCAAGGTCAAAATCACTTAACATGTGGTAGGAGGGATGAAAATTGGTGGGTGGTTGGTCAACATTCCGTACCAACAAATTTGAAGGTCATTTCAAGGTCATCCGAGGCAATCCAAGGTCAAATCATTACATGTGGTAGGAGGACGACGCGAAAATTGAGGGTATTGTTGGTCAACATTCAACATTCAGTACCAAAAATTTGAAGGTCATTTCAAGGTCATCGAGGTCATCCAAGGTCAAATCACATAACAGGTGTTAGGAGGATGAAAATGGGTGGGGTGTTTGTGGTCAACATCAGTACCAAAATTTTGAAGGTCAGTTCAAGGTCATCCGAGGTCATCCAAGGTCAAATCACTTAAACATGTGGTAGGAGGACGAAATTGAGGGGGTGTGGTCAACATTCCGTACAAAAATTTTGAAGGGTCATTCAAGGTTCATCCGAGGTCATCCAAGGTCATGAGAGGTCATATCACTTAATGTGGTAGGAGGATGAAAATTGGGGGGTGGCGTACACCATCATTACAAAAAATTTATAAGGTTCATGTCAAGGTCATCAAGGTCAAATCAGTAACATGTGGTAGGAGGATGAAAAGTATGGGGTGTGGTCAACATCAGTACCAAAAATTTTGAAGGTCATTTCAAGGTCCTTCCGGAGGTCACAAGGTCAATCACTTGTGGGTTGGAGGGTGGTTGGAGGGTTAAAAATAGTGGGCCCCCGCGTGGATAACCACATCACCCGGCCCAGGTCATGTGAAGGTCATGAGGGGGTATCCAAGGTCAACTCACTTAATATGTGGTATTAGAGTGTAAAATGGTGGGTGGGGTCATCATTCAGTGCCAAAAAATTGATGGTCATTTCAAGGTCGTTGGGGCGGTCATTTAAGGTCAAATCACTAATATTGTGGTAGGAGGATGTGAAACTTGGTGGGGGGTGTGGTTCAACATTCAGTGTTGACACTTTAGAAGGTCATTTCAAGGTCAGGTGGGGTCATCCGAGGTCAAATCACTTACATGTGGTAGAGAGGATGAAAACCTTGGTGGGCCATCACATTCTTCCCTGAATCTTAAAAAATGGTTGCTTCTTGTCTTTAGCTTACTTGCACGGCGGGGCCTTTGTGGTTCGAGAACCCGCCTTGTTAATGTATATTTTGTTAGCATTGTTTTTGTAAATCATCATCAACGTCATTGTTTAAATATACAGGTTTAATTAGTGTGTTACTGGGACATGGAGCCAACTCCTATATGAAAGTGCTGAAATTTCGAGGCGTTTAAACATGGAATGTCTACTAAGACAGGAATTACAGGAATTACGCGAACTGGTCGATTGAAGGATCTAAAGACCTAGCAGTGTTAGATGATATTACAGAGACGAACCCGTCTTCTCCTAAATATCATAGAGATGGAGGGCACAAAACCTTCCCAAAGATAACCCTAATAACGGCTGGTAAGTAAGCTTTTATTTCATTAAAGCGAGTTAGTTTAGGATGTTGTGGTACGTTCGTTATAGATGAAGTTTAAATTGACGTAAAATTGATTGAAACAAAAACATTGTTGTTGTCATTAGCTATTTGGTGCTATAGATTGATACATCAAGAGCCTATAGATCCAGAGTGGGGAGCATTCAAATACAAGGGGCATAAGCTTATTGGACAAACAAGATGGCTGACCAACCAGTGTGTTAGTTCCAGGGGTTCTGAAGTTGACCCCTAACGGGACCAAATTTCAGGGAAAATATACCACATAAAAGGGCACAGGTTTTGGTGAAATCAATAGTTCAGTAAACTATATCCCTAACGGGACGATTTTGCAGTGCATTATACCCCTTGCGGGACCTGTTCTCAATTTACTTTAATAAACCAATTACAAGAAAAAATAACCACTTTTTGCTCTACTGCAAGGAAAAATTACAACTCAGTTATTGTGCTGATAGTTAGGTTAATTTTCTCGAAGGTCCAATCGCGATACCCACACAGTCTAAGGGCAGACTAGAGTGTTGGCTTGGCTTTTCGAGGTATCTTCTCTCATACTCATTCTGCTCTCTTGAAATTTCAGGGCTTAGAAAGTCAACAATAAAGGCGCGGCCAAGCGGAAGTTAAGGGGAAAGAGATTTGCAATTAAGGTAGCAAAGGTGGCGGGAGTACCGTGTTATTGGGTTGTAAGGTTGGAAGGTTTAGTCCCGGATATGGATGCCACAGTTGTCACGCGGATTTTAGATGAAGGTTAATGTTCCTTAGATACATTAGTTCTATGACCAGACTGAGAATACAGTATGATTTCCAGTCGTACAAAAAAACAAAACCGATAACCAAAACAAAAAAAACGAGCAAAAGAATAAGCAAATAACAAATATAAACAAAAAAACAAAGGCAAAAAACAAACAACACAAGCAAACCACATAAACCAGTTGCGAATTAAAGGAATATTTCGTAGTTACGTGATTCACAGCTCGTCCCTCGACTTTATCTACAAACGAAAACGTTATATCATCTTAACAGTGGCCTAAAAAAATATGTGTACCTAAGATTCTAGGCACATAGGTCGATGACTCTAGAAAAATGTAATATGTATTTTTCTTTCCATAAATGGAGAGAAAGACTCTTTCAGGAGAATTTGAAAGAACCTTCTTGGAGGATATCGGAGCATGTCTAGTGAGAACGAAATGCACTTAACAGTGCAGCCGATAGCGTATTGTACGTATACGTATGAGGTATCCACGTACATACAGTGATGTCCAAATGATTGTTCCCGATTGAAACAAATAAAACTATTAAACTATTTGTATCTCTTTAGAATATTATTATATAGTTTATATTAACAAATAATTACTTTTAATACATATCAAAAATACCGAGAGTCATGTCATTATTTTCAAGTTATGTCCTCATTTTTAGAGGGCTACCGAAATGCCGCGTGTAAAAACCATAGAAGATAAGTAAACATGTTAACAGTGTAATTGCACAAACCAGGATCCAGAAAAACGAGATAGGAAAAAGAGCTTTCTTGTTGTTGCATTTATGCACCACAGTGAAGCACAAATTATTAATATTTATCATGAAAGAAAATTGTTCCCAAAAGTCTGACCTTTGGACCCTTTAGCCAAAAACTAAAGGTGTATCACTTAAAGTGAAACCTATTTTATGGTGTGTATTTTCAGATCTTTTGTTTTGCCTTAGTAATAGTTAAAAACGGGGTCTTCCAACCTTGAAGAATTTAAACAGGTCAAATATTAATTGCACATTGTTGTTGCATTAATGCCAACCACTAATAACTGGCCTGTGTATACTTATTTGGGGCAATTTATTACCATTATCCAATCCAGATTGGGTAAAGCACACTTGGTATCCCACTGAAATTGCGGCTTCCATTACCAAATAGGAATATGTGTCAAGGACAAATCTGAGGGCCTGTATTTAAATGAGGGCAGATATTGATTGCCTGAAACCAAAATTCCTCCCCCCCCCCCCTCCCCCCCCCAAATGAAAAATTCAAAAATCCTGTGAAAGCTATTTAAATGTACTTTGGAAAGTATTTACAATTTTTAAAAGCTACCGCACAGTTTGACAAGAAAACAAAATAAGGATATTTGGGGAACAAATTTTGACTCACACTGATATTACGTCACCAAAGTATAAGAAATACAAAAGATATTTATTTATTAATGAATACTCTCGGGATTCTCAGTTTTGAGACGAGAATTAAAGATACTAATTTCAGTCTATTGCCAACACATTATAAACCAGATTTCTATGTGGTCACCATTTTGATTTCATGTGTCGAAATTTAATTATTGGAAAAAAAATTATCGACTGATTACATCTATCAATTTTCTTTAGTAATTAATATATTTATTTGAAAAAAAAAAAATCCGCACATACATTTTGCATTTTTTGTGATGAGCTTTAACACTCTATGTAGTGAATATGGCATGCGGCTTCAGAACTGTAAAATTAAACTGTCCCGGGTGAAATTTAAAACCTTTATTTTTGTTATAGAAATTAATGCACAGTGGCCTATGGCATTGTGGGAAATTATGACGTATGTATTGTACGTACTTGTACGTATACTTCATTTGGACGCTTTCTTCATTCTTCTGGGACTGTTTAGTAATAGTATGCCTGAGCATTTTAAGAATGACCTGCACCGCTTTAGTAAAAAAATGGTGCAAACGTATTATGGCAAGCGGGACTAGAGGTTTAAAATCACAAAAGCGGACGGCATGGTCCCACAAGCATTCAAAATTTGTGATAAATTAATAAACAACCTCCTAGCGCATGCACCTGTAAAATCTGCAATAAGTTGCTCATATGTAGAAATAGGGTTTTTTTACCTAATTTTGCATGCAATTTGCAAAAAGGGGGGTCCAGAGGTAGTTTGGCATTTTCTTTCTGTTACAGTAATGCAGGAAATCTACGGACATGCGGTTTTTTTGCAAATTTTAAGGAACGGTGTTACTCTATCAACATAAAGTAGACGTTTCCAAAGTTTTAGTTACTAAGATTGTTAAATTTGTATTTTCATGCAACAATACGTTTTAAGCAGTTTCGTCGAGGGTTCGGTTAATTTTCTACTCCATAAAGTAACCTTTGCATTTTCTTTTTATTTGCAAACGAAAACCCGCGGTGTATGAACAGTCGACGCTGCAAATTTGAGCACCAGAACCACGACGGTTTCATGTAATTCAACAAATTCTACGTGCCCTGTGCTCTCATTTTGTGGTAGTGAAATACCAGCCAGGGCTGCGCCCTGTTCTAACTATACAACCGTATGTATTTTCTGGTCACGCTCTGTTACATAACAGACAATTCACGCCATTATCAGAATCCCCATGCACAAATGGTCTTCATTGTCTGTCGCAAGCATGTTTCTATGATAAAGAACTTTTAAGTCCTCTCTCTTTCTAATTATGTCTTCCCAAATTTTCACCATCGTCAATATAATTAGTAAATTAGTGGATTGATTGCGAAAGGGCGTTATTCATATTTTTAATCATCTTGCATCCACGCCTCTGAATAAAACATACTAAAAAAGAAAATTTAAAATAGATACAGTAAGTACGGATTTCCAAAGGCGACACGGGGATAATGCAACATTTACACTTTGAAAGGCTTTATGACAAAAAAATTCTTCAGATAATTTCATTTCATCATTAAACCCAGCCTTCTCTAAATTTCTTATACATTAACATTTAGTCTAATTGGATCTAATCAGTTTAGATTAAACATTGAAATCAAAAACGCTTGAGATAAAAGGTAGATTAAAAATTTTATATCTAATTCAAGATTTTTCCTCCATTTTAGTCTAGAAATTTAGAGATTATAAGTAGTATCGCGATATTTTTGGATACCTCCTTTGTTTGTCTTATATTAACTATATAGCAAGACGGGTGTTAGAATTCTATTATTTTATGATTTTTCGACCAGTAAGTTGTTAACCCTCGTCTTACCAGGGGGGGGGGGGGTTACCACCCCCCTACCGAACTTCGCCCCGGTGCGCCTTAAAAAACGCTAAAAAAATCGTAAAAACTTCTAGGTAACGTTCTCTCATCCTTTCCGGTCATTTTAATAAGCGAAAAAAATGTGAAGGTGTACCTCACCGGGGTTATGGTATGGCCGTCAAAGTCTAAGGGTAAGGGGGTGGGTGTTGCCATCCCAAGGAGATTTATGATGGATTTGTTGAAAATATTATGCACATATGGCTCTAAAACTCTATATTTTATGTAAAACTAGCCAATTGCATTGCCATCATTCAGAGCTTAAAACCGCATGAAAATCCGATCATATCCCTACGTTTTTTAGCGCAAATTGGAATTTCGCCTATTTTCTGTGAAAATGCCAAGTTGGCCGACTCGCGACTTGATGACGTCATTGTGACGGCATCCTAGGTATGTTAGTACTTATTTTGGGTATCAATGGAAAGAGGAGGACCATAGCTTCCCACTGGATCAACAATCATAAGCATCGGGTGGCTTTTTAATAAAAAATTCCGGGGGGGGTGGTAATCACCCCCCTTGCAGTGTTTGCAGCAATAAACCAAACAACGGTATTAATATTGTTGGTTGACGGATAATGATGAAAACTTTTTTCTCCAAGAAGATTTCTTAAAGGTCTTACTTTTAAAAGACATCTGGCAGAACACATATTACAGGCCTTCGATTTTGACTAGCAAATTAGGAGTCGCCAGATTTTGAAAATTGGGTTCCAAATATATCTTCGTATATCGCTTTTGCCTACATTGTACAGGCGCTCCATAAATCTCACTGATTATCATTCTTATGATTATTCCGACCGACTTTTGTCATCATACAATAATTGAACACAGAATGGAATTATCAAACGCGAGTTCTTTGGTTGTTCATAATTATATTTTGAGCTATGTGTATGGCAGCATTTTGCAGAGTAAAAAGAAACCTTTTTTTCTTTTCGGTAAAAAGCTGAAAACCAGATAGAATGTACAATAAAACAGAAGTTTCTCGACTTGAGAATTTGTTTCAAACTTTGTTTCTCAACCGAGAATACGTGCTTTAAGATTGTTAAAAAATCAAAAGCCGTGCTAGCGATAAAAAAAAAAAACCAACATTTTTTGTTTTTTTTGGTTTTTTTAAGATATGAAAAAGCAGGTTTTCGATTTCGAATCTGGGTAAGAAAAGCCTCTTTTTTTTCATCGAAAAAGTTTTTTACCCTAACAATTCTTTCATACAAATTGGTAAAATAGCTTTTTCGCAGGTTTATCGATTTGAAATGTAAAACGTAGCTAAAGGAAAACTGTTATTTTTGGTAGAGTTGTCTATGCCATCTATAGCAAAGTTATACATCAATAGAAGAGAACATTTTTTTTCGGCCGAATAAATGGTTTATTATCGTTAAAAAAAATATTTTTTAATAAAAAAAAAGTTTTCTCTATAGTGTGGACACCTGGCCACACAAGCGCTACATAATAACAATTTCAATTTTTGGATCGTTTTATGATACATAAGTCAAAAAATGTTCGTCTTAACCTCCTGTGGCGCAGCTTCCCGAGTGCACAGGGAAAAAATCACATTTTAATACATCGCGTTTCTTTCCTTTTTCTAGAGCTACCTTTTTTTTGGGGGGGGAGGAGTATTGGTCAAGACAAAAAACTGGACTAAATCGGCCCGCAATATAAGGTCTAAAATACAATAAAAAAATGGAATTTCCGCGTGGCGGTTATTTTTTTCTGACTACAAAAACGCATAGCGCTTAGGGTTTTTGCCTGTAGGAAGCCGAGAGACATGCTTCTTTTTTGTGGTCTATAAGCGCTATGCGTTGTTGTTTTAAGTCAAAAAGCCATGCGCCTTCTGGAAATCTTGTTTATTGCATTTTAGACGACATTTTTGAATTTTCGTCTACTTCGTGCCATTTTTCTTACTTGACAAATTTTTGAAAAAGAATGCACTAAAATGTGATTTTTACGCCTATGCGAGCGGGAAACTGAGACAACCTTTCTTCTCAGGGACCTAAGCTCATATTGATTTGAGGTAGTATAAACTCACAGGATTTATCGAGATCTTTTTTTTGGGGGGGCGGATTTTGTCGAAGTTGATTTAATTTTTTAAGGTGTAGACCTTTTAGACCACGTGGTTATTGGCCTGAAAGTGAGCCCGATTAAGCCAAGTGTATACTTTTAAGACAAAACATTTGATCGCTTTTTGAATGGTTTCAGCCATCTTCAAGAACTTTTTTGGATGTGTACCAATTTCTCTTTGATAATTTATCAAATTATTAAATTGAATTTTACCTTTTTTTAAATTACCAAGAGTAATTTTACCTCAAAAATCTTCAGAAGTGTTTGAAATTTCACTCTTTTTGGAGTGAAATTTCACTCTTTTTGTGAAATTCACTCTTGATTTTTAGAGAGTATGTGAGCACCGGCGGATTTCAATCCACTTTGCCTGAAAGGGGGTGGGACCCATTAGTTATAAAGTGTTTTATTTTTGATTGAATGACATTTACCCCATGCCACCCATCTGAAAAAAAAAAAATTCATGGCATTTATATCCGTTTTGATATAGAGCTAAAACGTGATTATGTAATCATATAATCCTTTATAAAATTAAAGTGGGATTTTGTTTGCTTGAAAAAATAAAATACCTTTTCGTAAATGATAAACAATGGAGCTTTCTTCAGACAATTTTGACATTGCCGGTAAAATCGGGGGTGGGGGAGCCGGGAGGGGGGACATTAGAGATCATGCATGGACTTAAAACAATCAGTATCGAAAGGGTAATTTAATGGCGTTTAATTGCATTGGCCTACCTTTTAGGATGACATGACACAATCCGCATTTTTTCTAGCAAAAAAAAAATCTTGGTGGATTGGGACTTGTATTGTAGTGCACTAAACATTGACACCAAATAATGTCATAATATAGCCAACAAGTAATAAGTGGCCCAGTTTAATCGAAATATGTTGCATTGGTCGTTTTAAGCCTTTTTCGGGTAAATCCCCACGCAAATTGACAATATAAAGGCACATTGGTGGCATTTTGGCATATAGACGCCTAAATAATTTTTGTCAAAAACTTAATTTTGAATATTTGCTTTTGACGTTTGGTTGTTTGTTTTGTTTATTTCCTTTATAACGGGCAATTCAGAGGGAATTACGTCATCCCCGCGGTTGTACCATTGGCCCAGTCAACGTCTTAAAATGATAAGCCTAAACAGTTTGTTTTTTGTGTAAATCAAGTAATGTTTGTAATAACATGCCCCGAGTATTGTGCACGTGCTTAGGGTGCACAAATGAAACCCAAGACAATCATCAGAGTTGTGTATAAAATTCTCTGTAAAAAACCAATTTTCAACGGGGTGCACGCCACCTTATTTATGCATTACTTTATAACATTAACATTATTTATGTTAGGGTGAAATGGTCCGATTTATAGTAGTACACATTGTACTATTAAACAAAAATCGTTTGAATGAAATGAGGGTAAGGTAAGTGGGATCGATAGACCCCCTTACGCAAAGATCGTAAATTTTCAAGAATTTATTTTATTGCTTTAATACCTTTTCATTCTCAAGTGTATAGCTTTGGTTCATGTTAGGTACAGACACAAGATATTCATTTCATCTCTAACCAATAAAGATATAGGCGTTCAAAAAAAATTTTTTTTGGCAAAGGGTCCATAATCCCCATACGTCTGCAATATGGACCCGCCTTGTTATTTCTGCCAATAGAGGGGGTAATTGTACCCCTATGGTCATATTGCCTCGTCCCATAAAGTTGTCTACAATTGGGTATAGGGTGGCATATTACCCCCAGATCACATATATGTAATAGATGTGAGATACTCTCTGAATGTAAACGAGTGAAAATTTAACTCCCAAAACCCCCAAAGAGTGAACCTCTTGTAAACCACTCCAAATGATGGTTTGTACTTAAAACGAATGAATTTCTACTCAGAAAGCATTAAAATCACACCCCAAAGAGTGGATTTCACTCGTTTGAGGAGATATACGAAGGACAACTTCTTTTGAGGAGTTTACACTAAGGAAACACGAATAGGAGTGGAAATTCACTCTATTGGAGTGTTTTTTACTCTTTTTTGAAATGGACATTCGTTCCTTTCACTCATTATGGAGTAGTTTACAAGATTTTCACTCTTTTGGGAGTGAAATTTTCACTCGTACTCGTTTACAATTTAGAGAGTTAGAAATAAGTAGAACTAACAAGGTGGTCCATATGCCGACGCATGGGCAATATGGCCCCCGTTGCCAAAAATTGAAAGCCTATACTTTTATTTGGTTAGAGATGAATGAAATCTTTTGGTATGTATTGATACTGGTAAGTCAGTACTAAACATGTTGCCATGGTAACCACCTCCAGACCGAGGCTCAAGAAAATAGGATGTTTTAAAATGTCAATGACCTAAATAAGAAAACGTGTTGAAAATTTTTAAAATTTAAATATTTATTTCAGGACACTCCCTCCGTTAATCACCAAATTACAGTTGTGCGAATGATGTTCTTTCAAGTACCAATAGAAGGGTCACTCCTACCATCCCTATTTCAAAGTTAAAAGAGGGGTCCATAATGCCCCGGGGGTCCATATTTCCCCCACTTTACCCTAAAATTGGCATCTGCCATACTAGGGAGAAAGCTGGGGGGGGGGGTGCAGTGGGTCGTGGATTGAGCTCTCTTCTAAAGCTAACGACCACCTCTGTTTCTAAATTTTGTGAAGAGTCCACAATGTGACGCGTGTTTTAGAATGCACCTTTCCCCCAGCCATTGCTATAATACAATATCTTCAATAAATAAAACGGTTTTTTTTTTTTTTTGCAGCTTATTCTAATAATATGTATTAGGCACAATTTACTATATCGACACACACTTGGGGCCTACGTATCACTGCAATAAAATATGCTAATATTTCTTAGGCCCCGTAACCAGGATTTTTTTTCTGGGGGTGCGGATTTTTTCTCAAAGTGGACCTTTTCCCCACAATGTGGACCTTTTCACAATAGAAGGTGGTGTAAAATGGCAAAAGTGACCATTTTTGTCCAAGTTTTTGCCTTTTTTTTTGACCAAAACAGCCTAAAACCCCTATTTTGTTTCGAGCTCGCTCCCTCGCACAATCATTTTGTGAACCTTTTGTTTCATTTTGGAGATTTGGGTGGGTACATCGCACTCCCCCGCACCCCCCCGGCGACGGCCCTGCTTAGCATAATTTACCAGATCTACCCACTTCGCCTACGTATATGTACATTGAAATAACAGTTTTAGTATTAAGCAAATTCCTAGGCCTATAGCTAATCCTTTTTTTTTTTACACATTCACTGTAAACCCTAAGTGTTTTGTCCAGTTTTAAATGCGCCTAGACCGTGTTCACAAAACCAGCAAAATCAAAAATAATTTTTGCGCAAAAGTGGGTATTAGTAGAGCCCACTGCTCTATAAATCATGAAAAAGGCATTGAATCCAGCATCGTTTTCCTCCATTTCTAATCAGAGCAATAGAATTTCTAACGTGAACGCCTTAACGCGTTTTAAACACTGTTAATGTGCCACAAAGGCATTTAAAAGCTAACACTATGATAGTGTTTAAGTGTGTCTAAACACATTAACGTCATGGCGATGGCGACGTCTTTAGAAACTAAACACATAAACGCTCCCATTTTAAGGAAATGTGTTTAGAATCTACCCATTTAACACCTAAATGTTCAGGAATTAAATTCTTAGACATGTCTTAAAGTGAGACCAAATAGTGTTTAGATACGAGTTCAGACCGAACACATGGATTTAATTGAATATAAATATATTAGAAACTGAACTCGTTTCCCTATGTTAATATTTACGTTCATCGCATACTGATCATCCTGATACATATATAGACCTATAGCACCATTCTATTCCTACGTCATCATGATAATGTGGACATTGTATAGCGTACATTTCAGTTAATAGATCGCCCATTAATCGCTGGCTACTTCTATGTAGCGCTATTTAAAATTTAGATTTCGTATTTTAGATTATTGAGTATTAGGTTATTATGGACCCAAACACAAACAATATTTTTCAATTCTCCAGATTAGGCTAATGTTAGGAAATGGGTGTTTGCCGTTAACTTTGTCGAAAGAATAATGTTGACATGGTTTAAGGTTGCACCCCTCCGATTACAACATAAAACATTTTCTGTGATTCAACGGAAGACCATCACCAACATAGCTTAATTCCAAAATTTAGATTGCATCCGACCACTATTTTAACGCGAGCATTATAATTGTGAAGCTATTAGTATACAAGATTAATAATGGATATACACTAATTTTTACCGTGAACAAGCCAGATTTTGCTTGTAGCATTATAATGGGATGGGGTCAAAACCAAAATAGTTTGCAGTGGAATGAAAAAATACAAGGTTTTTATTTAAAAGGCAAAATCTTGGCTTTGATTGGGTGAGTGGTGGGGTTCGGGCGATTCTATTTCCGTAGTCAATTCTTATTGACCCGGCCCTGGCCAAACTCCGGTCTGAAGAAATCCTTAGAGCATGTTTCTTCATCTTTTTTCGGCAGCTTTCCCCCATTTTCAAAGATTTTACTTACTCCCTTTCCACCTCTTACTCTAAGAAAAAAGGTGCTAAAGAGGTCTAAAACTTTCCTCTTCGTAACCTTTTGTGGGCCGTTTCTCAATTTTTTAAGAACCATTTGTTAGGGTTCCATTCTTGATCGTTCCATATAGAGGAACAAAAAAGGTTCTATAGGCGCTTTTTGGTTATAATGTACGAGTGACTTTAACAATTTGTTTGTTTGGTTTAATTGGTTTGTTTGCCTTTGTTATATTATTTCCTATCATTCTTCATGATGATATAATATTTTGACAAATTGCTTTGTCATTGGAAAGGCACATTGAAATCCTTGAAACTAGAATATCATTGTCATATGCACGATATGAAATTTTATAAACGTTAATCTTAATATAGGCCTCCTGTAGATTGAGCTATTGTTTTTTTTATAAAGTAATGGTTGAAGGCAATCCATGCCCGTATTTTGCTTCACATCCGACACCCATCAATTGTTCATGGTCAACACTGCGGACCGTTCAATAAGGGACCCAATGCGTGGGTGTTAACGCCTCGTAGATGTAAAAAAATGCAGATTTTGGGGTTTCATGCATTCTGAGAACGAAGCATTTCTCGGCCGAAATTAGA
Source organism: Ophioderma brevispina (assembly GCA_023653785.1). NCBI lineage: Eukaryota > Metazoa > Echinodermata > Ophiuroidea > Amphilepidida > Ophiodermatidae > Ophioderma > Ophioderma brevispina. The sequence goes on from JAMKCH010038979.1 coordinate 58,131, forward strand.
ACCAAAACACATCAAAATGCTCACCGTTCTTGAAAATTGTTATAGACACCTATCACATCAAGATGAATGTACAATATAATGTATGTATAAAACTTTATAAGTAACAATAGAGCATCTAAATCACAAAATAATGTAAAAATCTTAAACTATCGACCTGTTACATACTTATATCAAAGAGATTATTTCAGTTTTCTTACTATTATAGTTTGGTAGATTAATTGGTTAAATTTTAAAAAGAAACCACCCGATAGCTCTTTAATTGATAAGGTTATAGCTCTTTTTTCGGCAAATACGTGCATACCTAATGCGGTATGGCATATGTAGGCAAATTAGCCTCTATCTATTGTTCTACATGAACAAATTATGCAGAGTTCTACTTCCATAACTTCCAACACTATATTTTCGATATAACACAAAATTTGATGTGTGGGCATATTGCCGCTTTTTTGTTAAATAAGCTCTTTTCAGTGGGGTCGCCCCGCTTGCCTATGATCTTTCTTTATTATAACCTCCACAGATACATTTTCTCCAAAGAGCTTCTTCGTTCTGGTTGATACATTTTGCTTTAGTACACCAATATTCAGGAGGGTTAGATTCTTGGAAAAAGTCACTGTACTGAATGGTTATGGTTGCCTACAGGTCACTGTCCCCCATGTCAGGCCCGTACCACATGCCATAGGACCCTACTAGAGACTCAAGCGGACATCATCTGGAGTCTGTATTGGTATGTATACAGTTAAACAGTTTTTTTCAAGTGATTAATAACATTACCCTGGGTAATCTATGAACAGTTTCTTCTTCTTGCGTATGAGGCATCAGCTAAATGTGTCGTAACGTTGGAGCCAACTCACTGTTTTGATTGGTTGGGGTTTGAGATATCGTATCCACCGGCGTACGAAGATAGGGCCCTCTTTGAGACTGTTGATCCGCAGTCTGTGATGGATAACCACATTGGCAGGCTGGCATGCCGCATCCCCCCATCGGTGCATATTGCTGTTTGAAATACGACCGACTTCTGCTGCTGTGCGAATCCGGGTTAAGGTGACGCCATTCCCTGCGTGTGAGATTGCCTCTGCCAGGTGGTAGTTCGGTCTTAGGTGTAATAGGATTGTTCTGGTCCTTGGAATTCTACCGAGGCAGATATTAAAAAACCACTGTCGTGAATAAAAAGGGGCTATATGAAAATAATGGGAACCAATATGGCAGTAGTGTTAGAGGAACGAATGGTCGGCAGAAAGGTCGGCGCCAGAAGCGCAGTCCTCTGTCAATCATCGCAGGGGATAGGTCTATCTCGTCGATCGATTCACACCAACGCGATTCACCTCACAGTTATGTAACCTAGTCATATTAACATAACAGTTATCATTGTAAACATTAAAGAAGTCATTAAAGTGAGGGTGTGTAAACCTTAAAACCGCGGCGCGCGTGTGTGCATGTGTGTGAGTGAGTGAGATTGTGTGTGTGCGAACGCGTGCGTGGTGTCTGTGGCTTGTTTGTGGTTCGTGTGCACGTGTGTATTTGTGCGTGTGTGTGTGCGTGCTCGTGTATATGTGTTGATATGTGTTGTGCTGTGTGTAGTGACGCAGGCTACTTGGTATTCTTTTGTTGTCATATTTTTTTCGTCTCAGTTGAATTTAGGCAATTAAATGGGTAAATACAGCAGGCTTGAACTACATGTATTTCTCGATTTCTTAGAATGAATTGAAGACAATTGTATTGAAATTAAAAATCCACTTTAAAAGTTATGACACCAAACATATTGGGTACTTGAGTGGATTGAATTTTTATTGATATCTACTGGGTTCTGGTTCTCAGATGCATTGTGCAAGTTTACCTAATGCATCACGCCAAAGCATTACGCATACATTGATATCTCATTATATTCTTTAGTATTTCCTCCTCATTTCTGTAATATTAATTTCGACATGATGACCAAATGCTTCAGACTACGGGGCGAAAACGTTTCACAGAAATTATCTTACAGAAGTGAGAAGGAATACCAAAGGCATACCAACAAAATATCAACGTATACGATGCGTAATTGCGTCTTGTGATGTCATTATGTCATAGGTCATTTCGCAATGGCACTCTGGTAGCTGGTGATCGTTCCAATTTCCCATTCACAGAGGCGTTGCGTAATCTCGCTGTTTTCCAGGAATCTCAGACATCTGCAACGTAAGAAGCTCCTGTGACTTTTCAATTGTTTTTCCCGCCAGAATTTAAGCTTGCCGGAGCAGCAAATCTTGCATTCATTATGTTTATGGGACAATCGCCACTTCTTTTTTGTATCATTACTGTGTATTATGGTTGCGCTGAATGAAGTTGACATGGCGTTAGGAACAGATCAGGTGGATCAGTACGGACACCTGCTTCTTGGAATGGATTGGTTGGATTGAAGCCAGCCCGTGGTCTGAATACCATATACCGGAGGCGACGTGGGCCGATATGGCCTGCTATGACACAATAGGTCCGATAACAAAACGGTTGACGAGTGTGCGTTATTATTAGAGGTAAAAGCTTCGTTCTCTTTCTCGTCCAAAAATTCGTTTTCTGCATTCTATTTCGCTCATTTTCCAATTTAAATTTCTGCATGCCTTCGTTTTGTCATCCCTGCTCGCTCTCTCTCTCTCCCCTTCTCTCTTTGTCTCCCTCTGTCTACCTCGCCTCCCTTCCCCACTCTGTCTCTCTCTCCCACCCTCTCTCTCCAAACCTCTCTCGTCTTCCATAAGTAGGGTAGAGAAAGCATTTCAAGTTATTCATTTTTGCTATCTCAGTTTGCACTTTATGTTTCTATTTTCCAACGAAACTTAGGAGTGGGTGTATTCGAATGTCAGCACTTGTATGAAGTAATAACACGGTACGTTTTGTGAACTTAGGCAATAGTCCTATACACTCAGTAATTGGTTGACGTGAATGATTGATAGCTCCACTTTCACGCGCTTTCACGCACGAAAAAAAAACCAGAACACATCTTTGACATTATGAATTTGATGTGATTCTAACGACCTTTGCCCGTCGCATTTCATAAATTATTCCCATCTTTTACAATTCAGGTCCTTGCTGTGTATGATGGTATCGATCATCGCCAACTACGTCACCTTCAGCTACCAAAATACACAAACGAGGTAGGTCTTAGTCGTCGTATTTATGACACAAGGTATTTTATCATTTAGTTGTCTTTTTGTTGTGCAATGGAAACAGTTGCCAAGCAAGTTCATAATTGCTTTAATAAATATCAAAAACGTTAATTCCTGAACCTGTACAATTGAACAATAGAATATTTCTTACCGCAAGTGTTAGACCACCTATAGTCTTACATGAGTGAGCGTCCTAGACCTATGAAACTGTAGTAAAATTTTAAAGCACGCATCATTTGTTTCATTTTAAAATGTCGAAGGTATAGATATGTTATCTGCAATATATTTATTTGATGCTCCTATTTTCTGAATTTGTTTTGGAAAATTGGGGGCCCTCTTCAAAACATGAGCTATTATTGCTTTAAGTGTTCAATAAGCTTTTCAATTTTGCTATAATATGTTCCGGTATGTTAATATAGCTGTAAATTGATTTGTATGCAGTGTTAAATTTATATTAAGTCCAATGAATTGATTGTAATATTATATACTGTAAAATAAATTTTGTTTTACTTAAGGGTACTATATTTTTCAACTATGTTACTTGGCCATATGGAAGAACAGAGGAACACTTAAAGTTCCACTCTTACTATGGACCCAGTATAAAGAAGAAACAAACAAGCAAACAAATCGAGGCCACGGTCTATGGAAACTAACATACCTGTGATCTTAGGTTATACTCTGATGTGGAGTAACACGCAACCTTCTCAAACCGGTATTTTAATGGTTATATTTATTTTACGGTAATGATCTGCAGTATACAAAACCATCACTTGAATAATAATAATAATAATTACGGTTTAATTAATTTTAAATCGTAGCCCATGGGCAGAAACAATGTAACTTTGACAGCAGCATTCAGATACACTGCTAAACTCACAAAATGGGGCATTCAAGGTTTTAAGGTTCAGTTGCCATGTCAGATGAACCAAGCTTTTATGGTTCATATGCCCATGTCAAATACAACATGTGGAAAGATGGTATTCGTGTTTTAATCAATAGCAATTACACAAATTAAATCCAGAATTGAGTTCCCGAATAAAATCCAGTAAGCAGCACCAGCTGAGATTAGAACCGAGGACCCTTTGCTTTAAATGCAAGCTTAAATGCTAATCGCAAGTCCACGCCACTTTTCTCGCCTAAAATGGAAATAAATTCTATCAACAGGTCCAAGTAGATGACATTAGAGGCACACGTGTGGGTATTCTAACAGAAGGATTTGGATTTCCAGGACCCCATTACAGTCCGATCCCAGAGTAGATGAGTTGGTCAAAAAACGTATTAATCAGCTGACCTCAAAAGGAGCTATCATCACCGAAGTGTACGTACCATATCATCGGCTTGGTACGTAGATTCGCACCTGTACCTGAAAGAACTAGAAATAATGCAATTTAAACCATAGTGCTGCCTGAAAAAACTATTATTATTTTATTTTGCTTGCATTTTGTCAATCGTATTGGTTTAAAGAAATACTTTGATGAAAGTCGGTGATTACTATTCTCAAGATCTCGGGTCAAGAGCTTGTTTTAGATTCTTCGGATCATTCTGTTGAAGATTCTTATATAGCACTAATAATATAAGAAATTATGACACCGGCTATATCAAACATTAGGCGAGTATTGATGTCATACGCAATGCTTGGTACTTGTACGCGACACGTGGAATTATTTTCTTCGATCAATCCATGAACAAAAGAATTCTACAGGGTGACCCAATAAAAATTGAACCCATTTTGGCCGCCATTTTGGCATACTTCCAGAAGCGATCAGTATATTATCTTAAATCCAACTTACAGGTTTTTTCACTTACACATAATATTTCGTAACATTGATGACGCACATTTTAAGACATACCACACGTTTGCGCATTTAAGAAAACCAATGCTGGTAAACAATTAACTTAATTAATTTACTGCGAGAAGTTTCTTCAATAAACACAATGGAGTAGTTAAAAATAGCAAAATTAAGTTTAAAAAATTTAGATGAATTATTGCACTTAAATGTAAAAGAAGATTCATTCAAAATAACATTTTTTTGCAATGATCCCAAATCAGTAAATCGTTCTATCCAATTCCACAAATAAATTGCATTGTTGTTTTGTAACATTTTAGGTTAAAAAACAATACCGATCTCTTGTAAAGATAAGATAACACAAATTGTCTCTGATACATCAACTTGTTAAATATTCTCATTATTAAAACCATCCTTTGCTAAATATTCAAAGGTATGATAACCCTTGCATCCGTGGTCAAAGTCAAATTTCTGCCATTTTTGTAAGTAAGTCCGGCAGACTTATTCTTGCATTTAAAAAAAAATCGCTGGTTACATTAGACTATCTACAGTTTTTAGTTAATAATGACCAGACAACCGAAAATTTTTGTATTTATGTCAAAATGGCGGCCTAAATATTTTTGGGTCATCCTGTATATATTGCAAGTCACCTCACACATACCATTTAAACCTGACTGCTGCCATACCAACTGCATTCTTATGGAACCGTTCAAGGGTACAACATGATTTCATCAGTAATATTAGTTCGTGAATGCAAAATATCATAATGTTATACCAAAAGCATATTCTTTCTTTATTTTTTTCAGCAAAGAATATTAAGTATGGACTCTATACCGAAAGTCAGGGTAAGAGATTGTTTTTAATTCTTAGTTAACAATTCATAAACGTATAAGACAGGGATAGAATTGGATAACTTTATGTCAATGCACGGTGCATTATGTTAATGAGCGTATGCAGCGTGTGTTTAGAACGCGTACTTCATTTTATTGGCGGGTGTGTGCGACTTTCATTCGAAACATTACTCTAACTTTGTTCCGTAAGACACCTGATGCGGTAAAACTATTACAGTGGTGAATCTGTTATAAAACAACGGTATAATACGTATGTACCAAATCTCGAGCTTTTAAGTGTGTTCATATTAAAAAGGAAAGGCGTATAGGACAGTTCAGAATTGTGGTGGGTATTTCAACAATTTTGATTAAGATAGAAGAACTTAATCTTGGTTCATCTGTCCAATTCTACAAATACACAATATTATCGTGGCTTAAAGTTAAATTTCAAAGTCGAATTAATAACTTGTTACTGCAAGTTTATGTGCTTTAATTAGCAAATGACACTTAGAAATAATATTCTCCTAAAACGTAATGATTTCTGTTAACTTTATTACCTAGCCACTGTACTTACAGACCAACCCGATTACTTTGCGAGTGATTTCCTTTCAACGATGGACAAAACAGTGAAGGAACGCATCAATGAGTGTTCACCTAATCTAAAGGTAATTTATTTGTCTTACGAAATGTAGTGATTTCTGTATACCAAAGTCAGTATGTATTCTCACAATTACACTGTTTTATGAACAGGGCTTGTTTTCTAATGGACAATTTGTTACTCTATTTTATATTCCTGATAAAAGAAAATGATTCTCGCAATTCGCAATAGGCTGCGCCGCTAGCGGTTACCCCTGCCAGTCCAATTTTTGGCCGCAATGGTCGACATCGTCCTCCAACTTCCATTGGATTAACTTGAAAGTAGTGTGATTATTATGCTGAAAAGAGCTCAACGAAAGTTCTGTGTGATCGAAAGAAAGGGTTTACTTATAGTAAATAACCGACCGACCATTATATTTACGCACCCGACCATTATATTGACAAACTAAATGATCAGTGACGTGTTCATGTGTAATATTTGTATTACGCGGGCTCTAAATGTCAACTTTTCCCATGATGCATCGGGAAAACATCGTCTCTCTGAGGCAATCGTTGGTGGCGCACCGTTTTGCGATTTGCGAGAATTGACCGTTAAAATCACGGAGATTCGATCACTTAGGTCATCGCCTGATTTTTGTGAATATATTGCTGCTGTCAATTCAATGGAGTGCAAAAGTCTATGAAAACAAAATAATGGGAAAACAATTATCAGAGTTTTCAAGAAAACGCGTATACAACAAATGTACCTCTAATATTTAACATCTGAGTGAGAACAAATATTAATTCTAAACTAGAGCATCGGTGGTGTGCTCTCTATTACAGCCAACATACTGTTAACCACATATCAAATATATCTGGATATAGTTTACCGAAATTACAAACAAAAAAAAGAAACGTAAGAATGATTTCAAATTCTCGTGTTAGAGCTTATACTAATACCAGACCCTCATTCAGAAATCTAAAGATCCTCACTGTTTATGATATCTACACAATCCTTGCTACTTTCATGTTCAATTATACTATGGCTAACCTTCCAACCGCATTCAATGGTTACTTTCTACCGAAATCCATGAAGAATCCTCACAATTATAAATTCCTTTATTAGTCAAAAAGGACACATGTATTTTTCATCAAGATTATCAGGATCTAAAGTATGAAATAACCACTGAATTAATAACACACACCTAAACACAAAGCGAGGGTTAAATGACAGATCATATTTTTGTACGAAGTAGTAGTAGTAATGCTTTTAGGGTTCCGTGAATGTTCTACAAATAATTTTTGGTATCGTATTTTTTTGTGTTTGTTTTATTTGTTATGAATAACCTATCGTTCGCCATTTAAATGGTGTTAAATTTTGCTCAGATTCGTGTGTAAAACACATAACATCGTGTACTTCTGACACACCGATCTGAGCACAATTTAACCTCATTTGTTAACCAACCATGTTACCTCTTTACACAGTATTGTGTAATATTTTTAAGAGTACATCCTGAACTTTTCAGAAATCGCTGTTTGAATTCGAATATTTCCGGAAGTATCATCACAAGTATTATTACAAGGGGCAAAACTTAAGGAGAATTTTACTAAAAACAACTAGACGAAGCCTTTCAGAAATGTGATGTGTTGGCATTCCCTACCATTCCGTACACTGCCTTAAAGTTGAGATCTGCTGAGGCTCAATCAGTCAAAGGTATGTGCTCGCAACCGTTGCTAAGATTTATGTATTCTAAATGAACAAATTGGCTAGCTTGTCTACAGAGTCGGTGATCAAGCAGCACTTAGGTCCTCTGATCTTCAACAAAGCTTAAAAGTCACATATATTGTGTTTTTATACGTTTTGTTCGACTCGGGGGTTAGCTCAAATAGTAGACACCGCTTAGAATGACGCATAATAAGCTTCATTTCATGATTTATGTTCATTTTAATCACAAATTACTAAGAAATCACACCAACAAATCACATGTGAATCACTTCGTGAATTAATCTCCCTAAACATGACCTTTTGACCTCATGAACCTCGTTCCAGAGAAAGAAGGCACTAGGCTCAATTTACAGTCGTCCGAACTTATAACTCATCGCCACACATATGATAGGGAAGGGAGTCGTCTTTATTATTCATGCACAAAAAAGTAATGTCACAAACTACCCATGTAAAACTTTATAGCTATATGTTCCAATTTGTAACCCCCTGTTTTTTACAATCTTCGGGGAAATTCGAAAGTTTGAATTGAATATGTGAATAGAAAATCGTATCTCAGTTAGTAAATTTCGCAATTTTCTCGTTACTAATTCACGTCTAAACGGGTTACAACAAATGCTAAATTCATACTTTTATTCAGAAGTAAGGTAGGGGGAAGGGAAAGGTAACCCAAATGCTTTTCTAATTTCAAAATCTTTGGAGTTGCATAATCAACTCCACTGCACAGTTTTAATTCGAGTTATTCTATCTGACAGACTCTTTACTCCTTGGCGAGCCGCATATATCAGTGAACAGTTGGACAGCCAACATGTGCGGATTACCAGCGATAAGTGTCAACGCAGGCCTCATAGATGGAATGCCGGTTGGACTCTCGCTTATGGGTCAGCAGTTTGCTGAAGTTACTGTTCTACGAGTAGCAAAAATGGTTGAAAATATCACAGGACAGTCTTAGATAAATACACGAATAAGGGAAGGTATGCTGATGGAACGTGCTTTAAAATTTAGTTGGGGTAGATGAAAGAACTTCAAACATAGGATACCACCATAGGAATATAATGTTAGGGTGTAGCGTGTTGTGCTTTACAGTATCATCCCTACAATGATTAACCCAGTAATGTTTAAAATTTTCCTAAAATGGACGATACAATTGAATTATTTCAAAGGTAATATAATTGTATAAAGCACTTTCCTGTTGCACGTGAGTGTGGACTATATTCCTTACATTATAGCAAATTTAAAATTGACATTTGGGTCTACAAATGCTGTGAATTAGCATTAAAGTACTTTCAACAGGTGCATTCAGCGTGAAAAGGAAATATTTTGAAAAAATAAAGAAAAAAGGAAAGTTTGAATTTGTTTCATTCATTTTATATCTGTAATTCATAATGGCATTATTAATTACGGGTGACCTAATTGATGTGAGAACCCCCGCTACATTCCCACTTCATCACATCAAAATTGAGATTTTGGCAACGGAAAAGCATCACTTTGTATCTCATACCCCTAGTAATATTGTAGGCATAAGAAATGTTTACTTCTAATAGTACGAACAAGAGGGTTTCGCATCATATGATACACAGTTTGTGCTTCTACAGTGTGAGTCAATAAAAACCCTACATTCAGGAAAGATTTTTTTTTTCAAAGGTTAAACGTTATTTTTGCTTCAATGTTTGCTTTGGTTGTTTAGAGAGATAAACAGGCTATCAGAAGATTTTTATTTGGTGTCTTTCTGACTTTGGGTTCAGAAACTATGTCAATTTTGCGGAGAGACCTAAAAAATCAGTTTGGCCGAGTTTAGCCATACAATGCGGAGAGACTGACACCGACGTATACCATAACACATTATAGCAAAGACAATTCACACATGCAAGTTCAGATGGTATCGATTTCTTCTCGACAAAAACATATCAGTTTGAATAAAATGATCTATTGTGTAACATAATTATAAGTAAAATATCTTCACAAAATTAAATTACCATTGTTCAATCATAAAGAGTCAGTTATTGAAAACCACTCTATTTCAATGCTCAGAAATGTTTGTTTTACATCTCTAAGGTAATTATTTAGCACAAATGCAGTATACTCAGCGTCCATAAATTGCAAGAAGAACTGAAGCTGAAGTTTTCTGCAAATAAATCGGAAATAAAACTTAAAATTCAATATCGCACTGCTGTTTTTTCAAGCAGAATACAAAACGTTCTATGGTTTCACTTTTGCTCCCAGGTTTCGTTGTAGGTTAAAACCATGAAATCTTGCTGAACCAAAGTAAACTGTGGTCTTACACCAGCTATCTTGAATTTCTTATTTGGGAAATTGAACATTTTTTCACTCAGCATTTTCTTTTGTAATCTCTGGGATATTATTTTTATAATCCTTCAATTACTCTCTCCCACTTTCTATTGTTTAACAATAATTTGGTGTTAAATGTTTGTACTCAAATCACTGCTGAAGACCATGTTACTCTATGTAAGCGATGCATCTTTGTTTGGCTCAAAATCGGCCAAACAGGACTTTTAAGTCTCTCACCAAAATAGGCGTAACTTCTTCCTCCAAAGTCCAAATGACACCAAATAAACGTTTTCTGAAAGCCTGTTTATCCTTCTTTATAACCATAGCAAACATTTGAGCAAAAACAATTCTTAACTATTTTAATTATTTTTTATTCTGAATGTAGGGTTTTTTTTGACTCACACTGTAGAATGCCGAAGGAATCGAGTATTTTGGGGATATGCCGATCTCCTATGAATATAGTACAGATATGTGCATTATTTTAGTTTCTCATGTACGTGGCCAAATCAAGTAAATCGCGCCTATATAGATGTGATAGCTTCGACCTACACACCACTAAATCACTCACATACTGTATAGTCTTTGGAAAAAAATGGTAATTTTGGGCATGTTTCTTTCACGTTTAAAATGAATGGGAGCACCGTGGTCCCAAGATCGAACCCCGGCCCGACCTGCGATTTCATTTGCGTTGGTTTCCAGTCCATACTCGGCCTCGCATGTTTTCTCTTCTAAACTGGTGTTTCTTTCCTAACGTGTATTATGATGTAAAAGCGTATGATTTAATGTGAAATTTGAAATAAAGGATCTTCATGACACTATTTAATACAAGATTGTTGATGTGTCGTTGAGTACTAGTAGGCAACGGTTAAAAAGTAAAATCTTAATCAATGGTTACGGTTTCCTTTTTAAAAGAAGCATAATGGAAGTATATTTGTAGAGTTCATAGACCACGTGTGGTAAATCGATTAAGGGATGTCATCCTCATGCGCGAAGTGCGGAACCCTTGCAAGATTTTCAAGACAAATGCAAAGTTGATAGATCCCAATTTTAAATTGCAAATTTGTTTAAAGTCGACGACCCTCGCCGCCCCCAACACACATTACTCCATCTAAATTGAGATTTTTACATCTGAGGAAAGTTGATATTTTTCTCATTAACCCAGTGAAAATGTCTTGGAAAGGTTTTATTTAGATATTATTTGCAAAAAATTGTTTCCAAATGTGGTCGAGCACATTAATTAACACACAGTCCTATGGGTCAATTTAGTACACATTTCATTCTACTATCTAGACAGCTGGACCGATTTAACTCAAAAATTTTAATCAGATATTTTTCATGATATGCTTGTTTATGAGGGAGAAAACCCTCATATCGTCGCTGGGCGGGAAAAACCTGATATGTGCATTTGACCTTTAAAAGCAAAAGCTCACATGTAGTAAAAACGGTAACATGGCAAAACCTCATATGTAACATTTTCGGGAGACACCGAAAACCGAATAATTTGCTGTAATGCCTTGCACAAGAAAGATTTTACTTTCTAAATATATTTAGATAATCATTTGCTCTAGAATCTTAAATACATTGGAATATGATTTACTATCATATTTGGCTTGAAATTCGAACTAGAACCCGTTGTGACCAAAATGCACATATGAGGTTTTAGCACTTTTACATATGTGGTTTTGCATTTGACCTCTGGAATTACATATGAGGTTTTTCCCGCCCAGCGACGATATGGAAAATCGGACCATAATCGAGTCACCTACATTTAATAACAAAAAAGTTCAAGAACGAAGTCGAAAACCAGGTTTACGGACCGGGAATCCGTGTTTTTCAGTTGAAACTTGGATTCTTGGCGAGAATCCCGGTTTTATTAGAGGAATATAGGTATATTTGCGAGAATCCAGGTTTTTCCATCGAGCATTAAAGCTTTTTCTTCCTTTTTTAAAATTAAAAATCCAAGTTTTTCCTCTTTTAGAATATTTAGTTAACAATCATTAGCTTTTTGTTTCAATACAAAAGAAACGCATCCCGCTTGTTTTGTTTTTGTTTGTTTGTTTTATTTTTTTAAGTTGTCAATTATTTACGTAACGTAATCCCACACACATCCATTATATACCAAGATTCCTACTTGTTCATAATTAAAAACAATAATACATGTGAGGGAAACACAAAAGTTTTCGTTAATTGGTAAAACTTTTCATCGATATAATATTTTAAGTGTAACACGTTCTGGAGAACATTTGAAAAAAAAATGGAGAAAAGTATGAGAAATATCAAATGAATTTCACAATTAACATTTCCTTACAATCGGCCATAATGCACATCAAACAAAGTATTCTGCCACCACATCCTTCAACATGCAGTTCATTCCGTTGAGGCTGCCGAATTCATAGGTGGTGGCACAATACAAAACTCTTTCCGGTTTTTCCTTCCCAGCGACAAAATGGTCATCTACTTCACATCTACACGTTAAGATGCTACTGGTCAGTTTTGTAATAATAAATTAATCATATCTTCCAAAATGTATCTTAAGCAGGTTTATAAGCGCTCGTGCTCACTAAGGGTACAGACAAGTTATGTACCAACACGGATTCTATTCAAGTTTCGATATTTTCTGCATGCTATTCTGTGCGCGAAATAATTGATGGAAATCTAAATTACATACAACGTTGTATCTCAAGTAAAAGAGTATCCGTCGAGTGTTAAGTGTATTAGTTTACACTGTTTTGTATGTTTTATTTTGTATGGGGAACGGGTTGGCGTAGCGTATCTTCCCTCGCCTTTCACCAATGAGGTCTCGGGTTCGATCCCCGGCAGGGGCTCGTTCTCGGCGGCTTTATGTCAATTTGGTTACTCGTTCCCGCAGGTTTTCTCTGGGTACTCCGGTTTCCTCCTGCTTCTAAAGTCGAGCTTGCTTGGCATAAAATCTGTTCCGGTATCATGCATCATGGTTTCTCTGATGTGCTGAGCGCATTTCATGGCTGCCGTACAGCGCCTTGAGCACGTTTACGTGGATGATGTCGCGCGTAAAAATAATTTATTGAAATTATTATTATTATTAAGTTTCAAAAGCAATTATAGAAATCACTGTCCTTCACCCATACTGATGTGAGAGCTTTGCGATAGAAAGAGCTACAAAGCACCGATTGATATAATGCATAATGTTAACTGTCATTGTCATGCTGAGAAAGGCATCTACAGTAATTCCTCGGCTAAGTTTTCACGAGCGTGATCAACGACTTTCATTTACGAAACTTGCAAACGACAATATCGTGGTTTCGTCGAAACAGCCGCTGGCCTCCAGTAGAAACCACGGGGGGGAACATGACGATAGTGTTGGACAATGACATTAGTAAAGCGATGGTAAAAAACCATCCATTAACTTCTTGTCCGGTTAAATTTTCATAGCCATACACAATTATTTGTGGAATCATGCAAACACTTAAACCTACAGTCATGATAAAGAAAGTTACAGACGTTTTTGTTTCTAACGCTCTTCTATTATGTTTTTGCACAATCCGTTCCTGAGCAGCTATTTTTAAGGCATGTGATTTCGCTATTAAATACAGACGAAGAAAAAGACACACAGATATTACAACTGGTAATGCTGTGAAAATAGTAACATAAATCATTCCAATAACATCAACGCCATCATCAACTGCAACAATACAAGCGTGTCTATTGGTAGAATAATGCACCGTGTGATTTGGTAAAATACCTAGTATAACGGTTAAAAGAAGAGCAGAACACCACACGCAAACGACTATTCCACGTGCACGAGACACAGTAAGTAAAGATGTGTATTCAAACGGCCGGGTGACTGCCAGAAAGCGTTCAAAGTTCACCACAGGTAAATTCATATAATATGAAAGCGTAAGCATCACATATATGTGTCCAAAAATGGTGCAAAAGCTATCCGCGAATAGCCATCGATTTGCTATCGTAGATATGAGTATTGGCAAATAATATCCTATGCTGCACAGATCCAATACGGTCATCGATGTCAAGAAAACACGTGTAACTGGATTGAGTTCTCGCATATAACGCAAAACAACGAGAGTTATTGAGTTAAAAATCACATTTAAGGTAATTAGGACTCCGAGACTAATGGCCTTGAAAACGAGTAAGCTCGAGGGAACGCCGCTAGCCGTTTCGTTTAAATTCACCATGTTGCAAGTAAAGCTGCACCCAGCTCAGGAACGATGTAAGAACATGATAAAGCGCGCTCTGACCACTAGATCCATAAACGGGCTTGTGAATGCTCTACAATATAAGATGGTGGTGTGTTAATAATATCTGCATCGGTAATAAATTGAGTTCACGCTTTCTATCAATCACAGTCAACGTATCACTTATTCCACGCCTTTAAATTAACCACATTGGCCGCAGGGTGGCCAAACTTGTTCGAGCTTGGGCTCATTTTTGGCAGCCATCCATTGTCTTAATTTATGTCTTCATTTATGTGTAAATGGAAAATAAACTGAAACTGAAAGTGTTACATAAATATTCACGAGTAATGGTTTGTAAGAATTCATTCAATGAACAAATGTTAAAGGACAGGGACAGGGCTAAGCTACTTTTCTGAATATTTATAATTTACATCTTTCTCGATTAAAGGAATAGAACTCTTGCTCAACTGCTGTAATTTATATTTTGTAATAATATCTGCATCGGTAATACATTGAGTTCACGCTTTCTATCAATCACAGTCAACGCATAGAGGTAAGGTTACGATATTCCTCCGTGCAATTTCTGCTCGAATTATTCGATGGCAATCAAAGTTACTCAAGTAAAAGTGTATTAATACAAAAAATGTGAGACCTCTGAGATACAACGCCGCTATACAAAGTGTGCCAAAAAAAGTACAACATTCGGGAAAAAATAAAAATATTTCCCATGTCAATCTTGGCTAAAACTATGTACTGTATGAAGGCGAAATTATTTATCTATAAATTGCCGTTTACCCCCATCCCATTTGGGCCTAGATCCAGAGATACAATCAATTAAGTGAAATGGTGTAAATTTTAGTTGGGTCACTTTCACCTGGGTATGTATGTTTAATCTTGGTAAGTAGCGAAAATGTATTGAAAAAGCGTTGGATTTCGTACATAACTTTCAAAGAAGTGTGAACAGATTAGAGTTAAATCGTTACACATTGAGCATTGCTTCAAGATGGCTGGTCCTCATCCTGGTAACCATCAACAGCCATAATTCACCACCGAAGAGTGTGTGTTAAGTTGACAACTTTCATTCAGACCAGAAGCCATGTAGAAACCATTCGTTTGTATTCTCAGCAATAGTCGCTTACCAAACAAGAATACAATAAATTAAGGTGGGATATTTCCCAGAGACATGGAGTGAGCTTAAATAGAATAAGAGGCAACAATGAAAGGCAAAGAAGAGCTAAAACTCGGGCAAACACCAACAACAAAAGAACGGCACTCCAAGGAAATCCCAAGCACAAGAAGGAATACATTACACTTGACTCCATCTTCTTTTATCTATATCACAAGGATTGATCTGAGCTGGCATCCGTACCACATCCAACAGAGGAATGCACTCCTTGCAAATGATCTTCCCTGGAGAGTGGCCTACTGCAAATGGTTTGTCAACCGTCAAAATAGGTTTCAACAGCTTTCACCGTGCTCATTACCCACAACAACTTCCCAACGCAGAGAGTGGGAGTGGCCCAAAGTGAATTTGACATACTTTCGTAATTTTGCTCTAATTTCGTCGTCCAAATTGATCGGGGAAAAAGTTCTATGTAGCTAAGAAACGGTTCTACACATGGAGCTGTATCACGTTTTCTTGAAAGTATTTTTCACCTGTCAAAAAATTAATTTCTATATGTTGCACTTGTTGGCACACCCTGTAGATATAATGTTAATTGTCATTTTCATTCTGAGAAAGACCGCTACAATAATCCCTTGGATAAGTTTTCTCGAGCGTAAAGAACGACTTTCATTTACGAAACTTGCAACCGACAATATCTTTGGTTGTTCGTCGAAAAGCCGCTGTCCTCCAGTAATAAAACATAACATTAACGATCGTGTTGGACAGTGACATCAGTAAAGCGATGGTAAGAAACCATGCATTAAGTTCTTGTCCGGTTAAGGTGGTTCCCATGTGTAGCTCAAGAGTTTCTAAATAGATCTAAAGATCATTTTTCCCAATATGTTGTCACATCTTAACAACTTAAAACCAAAAGAATGTGTCTTCATTTTACATTTCCACAGGCTTTTCAGCTCTCAGATGTCAAAAATCACAAAATACAGGGTTTTTCATATTTTTATGTTTTGAATTTTTTCTGGTGAACCCTACCTCCTATTTTCATTTTTTCTGCAGATTATGAAAGCATGTGTGCTCTTTCATAATTTCGTTGCTGCGGGTATCATAGAAATACTTATAACTCAAGATATGGCCATTTTTTCCCAAAAATGTGTTAAAATCATGTTTTTTTGGAAAAAATGCCCATATCTGGAGTTATGGGTATTTCTATGTTACCCGCAGCAAGGAAATTATGAAAGAGTACACCTGCTTTCATAATCTGCAGAAAAAATGAAAATAGGAGGTAGGGTTCACCAGAAAAAATTCAAAACGTAAAAATATGAAAAACCCTGTATTTTGTGATTTTTTACATCTGAGAGCTGAAAAGCCTGTGGAAATGTAAAATGAAGACACATTCTTTTGGTTTTAAATTGTTAAAATGTACCAACATATTGGGAAAAATGATCTTTAGATCTATTTAGTAACTCTTGAGCTACACATGGGAACCACCTTAAGATTTCATAGCCATACACAATTATTTGTGGAATCATGCAAACACTTAAACCTACAGTCATGATAAAGAAAGTTACAGACGTTTTTGTTTCCAACGCTCTTCTGTTATGTTTTTGCACAATCCGTTCCTGAGCAGATATTTTTAAGGCATGTGATTTCGCTATTAAATACAGACAAAGAAAAAGACCCACCGATATTACAAGTGGTAATGCTACGAAAACAATAACATAAATAATTCCAATAACATCAACCCCATCTTCAACTCCAACGATACAAGCGTGTCTATTGGTAGAATAATGTACCGTGTGATTTGGTAAAATACCTACCATTGCGGTTAAAAGAAAAGCAGAACACCACACGCAAACGACTATTCCACGTGCACGAGACACAGTAAGTAAAGATGTGTATTCAAACGGTCGGGTGACTGCCAGAAAGCGTTCAAAGTTCACCACAGGTAAATTCATGTAATATGAAAGCGTAAACATCACATATATGTATCCAAAAATGGTGCAAAAGCTATCCGCGAATAGCCATCGATTTGCTATTGTAGATATGAGTATTGGCAAATAATATCCTATGCTGCACAGATCCAATACGGTCATCGATGTCAAGAAAACACGTGTGACTGGATTGAGTTCTCGCATATAACGTAAAACAACGAGAGTTATTGAATTAAAAATTACATTCAAGGTAATTAGGACTCCGAGACTAAATGCCTTGAAAACGAGTAAGCTCGAGGGAACGCCACTAGCCGTTTCGTTTAAATTCACCATGTTGCAAGTAAAGCTGAACACAGGAACGATGTAAGAACATGATAAGCGCGCTCTTACCACTAGATCCATAAACGGGCTTGTGAATGTTCTACAATGCAAGATGGTGCTGTCAAAGGCTTTTAATAATATCTGCATCGGTAATAAATTGAGTTCACGCTTTCTATCAATCACCGTAAACGTATCATTTATTCCACGTCAGATTTAAATTGACCAAATTGGCTGCAGGTAAAAGTTACATACAAAATCACAAGTAATGGTTAGTAAGAATTTATCCAATGAACAAATGTTAAAGGACAGGGCGACGCTATTTTTTTCTGAATATTTATAATTTATATGTTTCTCGATTAAAGGGATAGAACTTTTGCTCAAATGCTATAATCTATAGTTTTTAATTAAAAGAATGGAACTATTGCTCAAAACAAATCAGACATTTAGTAGAAGTCATTTGTTCAGACATTCATGTTGGACCGAAGAGCCGTATTGACAAGTCACATATTATCAGCAAAAGCAACATTGATTTTTTTATTAATGAGAGCATGGAGTTGCATTGTATATAGGTATGCTTTACTAAATTTTCAATATTTCAACCAACTCTGGGTTTGTCTATAAAGAAATCAACAAATGCTTGCATCTCAAGGTTCATTTGCGTTCGGATTCATCTATCACCTATGTACTTTTTCTGTCGCAGGCCTCGCCTGTGAGACGTTTGTTTGTTTGTTTGTTTTTCGTTCTTTAGCCGTTTGATGACATAATACCGGTTTAAAATAGCAATGGTATAATATAATCTTATATAGAGGGCCTATGCAGAGGCTCTCGGCGCTTCACACAGAAAAAAGAAGCAATCATAAAATTATCAAACGACTAATACAAACATAATGTATACAATTCTAATCAATTATACCAAATTTCAGAATAACTTAAGTGTTATGACGTCTCATGGATGTCAAAGGTAAGAAATACCTTTCAAACACAAAACAAATGAGGTTTGTGCACAAATGATCTGAGTTTTATATAATAACACAGATAATGATTTTAATCAGATTGGATCAAGAATTTGGTATGTCCAAAGCACAATTATCTATACAATTCAAAATTACACTTAACAATTCTAATCTACTCAGAGTTCATTTATGTTTCCAACTAAAGGTAGCGTTGCAGTTCAACGATGATAGGTCCTCACAGCGAATAAGTTCACATAAAATATCCATAGTATATTCCATGCGAATCTTCTCAGTAACTTTTGTCCAGCAGTCCAAGACGACAGGGTTTCCCTCGACGACACTAATATTCTGCAATACAATCCAGGTATTCTACCACCATCAGTCTGCCGCTAATGTCCTCATTTAGGACCACAAACTGGAATCCCGTTTTGATTCCAAAACTAAAGCTCTTTTGTCTTAAAAGACGACAGAAAACAGGTCAGCTTTCAGCGTTAAAAGGCTAGCATAACTAATACTGTATAGCTCCTGGTTACAACTGCTGCCCTGGGTCTTTTCATGAGTAGTTTTAACATTCTCACAGTTGATTCCCTCTCTAACAATAACTTACGCAGCATCATGCCTAAACATAATCTGCACAAGTTGGACGCTGTTCTAAATTTACATCTTAGGGTAATTCCCTAATAACGTCTAGTTGTAAACAACAGTGCCTATTTCAACACAGTCACTAGGGGGAATTCTATTTTTCGTCTCTTTCCAAACAACTAGTAAATAACACCTGTCCTGATCTCAATTACACAAGGGGATTTCTATCATAACCTGCTTTTTTCACGTGAGAAACCTTTTTCTCAAATAAATTTAAAATCAAATTAAATAATTTAATCAAGAAAAATGGAGGCCAATATAACAGCGAGAATAATATAAGTATAATTTCAAACATATTGTCCCGGGAGATAGAAGAGAAAACAATCCAGTTGCCTCCCATACTAAGAACCCATGGGGATACACCTGAATCGCAATTGTGAGGATCGTTGTGTATAACCTTGATTCTGTCCTGAATTCACATGCTCTACCCTAGTCTGGTAAAAAAACAAACAATTATCCTAGGATGATAGAAAACAAGAAAAAAGTTAGGGAAATCCCAATATCAGTATTGATGAACTGAATCAGAAAAATATAAACGGATAAGTATTAGGAGCCAACACAGTCTGTGACAAAAGGAATGTCTTGAGACGTGACGTGAAAATGGTTATTGACTACGCTAAAGTAGCATATTTAGGGATTTTTCCCAAATGCGTTACTCTGCATAAGAAAAGTTCTATTACCAAAGAATTTTGATGAATAGCTGTACTCAGCTGGCAGCAATAAGATGATCTCAGGGTTCTCGGTGGTGAATACAGGTGGATGATGCTACAGATATACGCATGTGACACCCGTGGATGGCCTAAAAGGTGAGAAGCATAATCCTAATCTGTCGTTTATTTATTGAATGAATCCAATGTATTGGTATAGCTGGTTGAATGTGCTAAAGGTGAACAGATGTTAAGGCCGGACGACAGGCTTCCTTGAAGTCGTTGAACTTATTCAATTCGTCCTTTCTGAAAGTCATAGAGCAAGGAATTGCAGGAATCCAGCCTTGATTAACGAAGGCAGGAACCAACTAATGAGGATTTTTATAAAGGTAAAGGGGTGAGTCAAAAAAAATTGACCCTGATTGTGTCGCCATTTTGAATTTTGTAAATAAACATATATTAACATATGGGGTATCATCGGAAAGCTTATGTCATATTTAAGTTGCTCCAAGATAATTCCAATCGGATAAGTATAGGCCGAGCTACATTTCTTTTGAATCAAGTAGTCAGTTTTTACCCTATCCACGGATTTCCATTTGAATTTGCACGGCCGGTTAACTAAGCAAGGGACTCCCCAAATGATGATAAGTGTATGTCTATGTTATGTCAAATAAGATGTATTTAAAAAAAGAAAAAACCTAAAAAATTAAAAAAAAAAAAAAACACCCTTTTTAAAGAATGTGGCTTATTTTGGTCTGCAAATATAGCACAATACTCTTTAACCTCCAACAAAAGGGTTGTCACCCCGAATGTATAGTTCCTTCATATGGTATGACTCATTCAACTCCTCAGAAAAATTATACATGTATCAATTTTATTTATTTTTCAAAATGAAGTTGTATGAGTGATTGAGGACCTTAGAAATGTTACGAGGGCATTGGTGTAAATTGTGACTGAAATTTGTGGGGTTTGTAAATAGAGCCACATATTTATTCTGCGGTCAATAAAAGTCCGATTTTTCTTCTGGACACTGATTGCTTCTCTGAACGCCATTCATTCAATGTGATCCGTGAACAGAGCGCAAAACAGACTACTTGATTCAAACCACTGTAGCTCGGTCTATACTCAACCGATGTGACGAATTAGTGGTAAATTAAAGATAATGACAAAGCTTTTAAGTGATCACAAATTATGTTAGGAATATGGTACCTCAAATTAAAAATGGCGGCGGATAACCAATCAGGGT
The DNA here is from genome assembly GCA_023653785.1 of Ophioderma brevispina. Taxonomy (NCBI): domain Eukaryota; kingdom Metazoa; phylum Echinodermata; class Ophiuroidea; order Amphilepidida; family Ophiodermatidae; genus Ophioderma; species Ophioderma brevispina. The sequence goes on from JAMKCH010038979.1 coordinate 79,505, forward strand.
CAGTTTATTGTGACTACCCGTAAGTCAAAAATTACCAATTTTGCTTGTTGAGAAGCCCATACAGCCTTGCATACGTTGTAACCTAAATTGTTGTGATGGTGTGATGAGTCTAAGATGCCACCAAGGTACCGTGATTCAGCTGTTCAGGATGAATAACAGGAATATACCAATGATTATGGTTGGCTGAGAGTTGTCTTCGTGTCATTAATATCAGCTTGTTGGGGAGAAGTAGAGAACCGTCACACAAAAGCACTGTGGACCCATACATTAATTTCTTAGTTATACCTATATCATGACTAGACACCCGTTCGGAGGCCATTTCTAATGTTTGCCTTGGACTATAGGTCATTGAACGTGAGGGTTTTCTAATGCAAAAGTAACATCATTGCTGATATGTGTCACAATCTCCAATAGTGCGATGTCCTATGTCTACAGGAAACACACAGAGGAATCGCGATAACCACGCTCTAAACCATACAGGAATGAGTACCCATGCCACGAGAGACCACATTACATATGGAGTGCTATATATGTGAAAAACAGGAAACACAGTAGAGCGGAATACCTCAATGTTGATGACAACATATCGAAGTCCTCACATTGCAGTCAGCATGTTCTAGTTACATCCGTTCTACAAACCTAAATCAGTAGACTTCAGCACCTCAACTCAGCCTTGGGCATTCCACCAAACCCTGCTTCCTTCATTGGCGATCTTAACAGCCATAGTACCCAATGGGGCTACAATGAAACGTACACAAAAGATGGACAAGCTTGTCGAAGAATGGATAGAAGTCAACATCGACGTTCCATTTCATTAGACGCCCGTTGGAAGAGAGGTTACAACCTGATCTAAATATTGTTAGCAAAAAACATCTCTAACTTGTTGTTGTAGAAAGGATTGTTCTGATCCTTTTCACAACTCAACACGACCATCGGTATCCAAGTCCAAAGGTTGGCCATACGACCAAATAAAGTGCCTTTCAAATGTCGCTTTAACTATAGGAAAGCAGACTGGCAAGGATTCACTGATGACCTGGATCAGAAAGTGAAGAACTATGACAAATTTGCCCAAATAGTGAACAAGACTGCCCGGAGACTCATACCCAGAGGCTGTAGGACGGAATATATACCATGCCTTTCCAAGGAATGTGCTAGAGAATATCAAGAGTATATCCCCATGTTTGAAGCTGATCCTTTTTCGGCTGAAACAACTGCTAAAGGTGAGGAGGTTTCGGAGAGGTTCTCCCAGGAAAAGATCAAAACCTATAATTTAATCCACGGATATGACCCATAACAGCAAGAAAGCATGGTCTACCATCCGAAAGCTCCGAGGGAATCCAACAGAACCGCCACAGCAGCCAAATGTCACACCCAACCAACTTGTCCACCAACTGCTTTTAAATGGCAAGTGCAGCAAGAAGCCCAAGAAGATTAAACTAAACCGTAAGAGGTTTAGTGGCGACCCTGGTTTCACTCGCCCAATCAACATGGACGAATTGGAATCCGGTATTGCCAAACTTCAACCAGGAAAAGCAGTAGGCCTTGACTGAGCTTATCAAAGGATTGCTGGCAAACATGATGTTCTTTGTTCAGCTAGGAGCAAAGAAGAGCCGATGGCGTAGGCTCAAGAATGGACTACCACAAGGGAGCGAGCTTGCACCTCTCCTGTTCAACATCTATACCAACGACCAACCTAGTAGTGTATGAACCTGTCGTTTTATTTATGCAAACGATCTTGGAATTAGCGCACAAGATGCAGACTTCACAGCTGTTGAAGAGAGACTCTCCAGAGCTTTGGATGAACTCACTCCTTATTATGAGGAAAACCACCTACGTGCAAATCCATCCAAGACACAGGTGTGTGCTTTCCATCTACGCAACCGTGAAGCCAAACGTCAGCTTAAAGGTCCCAGAAAATGCAAATAGAATTGATGTGGTTTGTGTCAAGTCTACAAGGAGGGGCGAAAAAGCATTCAATATTTGGGTTGGTGATGACATCATTAGTGAACTATTGATTTTTCAGAGAGTAATAGAAAATTCCAGGTGACTGGTGTGAATCTATTCATGGCACTGACTGAAAACCAATAGTTTCACTAATGATGTCACTGGTAGTGTATTCTTTTTTGTGGCCCTGTTTATTGGAATGGAATGCCCCGTAAAGATTTGGACAAGGTTTATCATCTCATTTCCTGGGACCTAGGAGTTACCTTGGACCGCACTATCTCTTATAAGACCCACATCGAGAAGACGAAGAGTGAAGTACGTTCACGCAATAACATATTGAACAAACTCACTGGCACAAGATGGGGTGCTCGCCCACATCACGGCACTTGCTCTGTGCTACTCTTGTGCAGAGTATGCTTGCCCTGTATGGAAAAGATGAACCCATGCCAAGAAGCTTGATTCAGCGTTAAATGCCTCCTGCCGGCTTATCAGAGGATGCCTCCGTCCAACACCAACGGAAAACTTACACATCCTAGCAGGAATTGCTCCACCAGACATCCGTCGTAGCGTAGCGAGCATGCAAGATCGTAGCTGCCAAATATCTAATGTGAAGCACCCTATGTCTGGACAGATACCTGCTGCCAACCGTCTTAAATCCAGAGAGAGTTTCTTAAGCAAAGTCCAACCTCTTAAAACAGTCTCTAAGGAGCTTAAAAGAGTCGCCTTGTGGAAAGAAAGACTTGCCATCAACCAAGAAACATCTATTGGTATTGAACCTGGTGAGCATCCCCCACCTGGAGCTGACTCCTCATGGGCTGAACGGCGATGCCTCAACAGATTGGGAACCAGAATTGGCCGATCTAAGGTTTCCTTGCGGAAGTGGGGCTACCTGGAAGCAGATTATGACACTACCTGTGGTTGTGGAACAGCACCACAGACAATGGAACATCTCTTGGTCTGCCCACTGCTTGAGCAGTGACCTTGCGGAATTCAGTGAAGCAGCCAGACGTTGCACCGAACTCTGGCTGGATCATATTTGAGAACCACAGTGTTTGGACAAGATAAGAAGAAGAAGAAACTTGTTGAATTTCACCAGGATCTGATGTCTGTAATGCATGATTCAATGTTTATGCCTACTTCACGATCCCGAGAATAGAAAGTCAGGTAGAGCTGGGTGGCATCGGTGTAAACAACAGATTGACTATGGTCAATACATGCCCATGATGTTCACTCAAGGGATATTGACCACCGAAAATAAGTTCGTTTTATTATTTTGTTACATCTTGCAGTTACTGTCCATTTTCCCTATTCACTGTGCACACAGTGCATTCAATAGGCCTGTGACCTGTCACGCTCACTCTGTACTTAACACATAGGACATGCGATAACTCACGTCGTTGCGAGAAAAGTACTCAAGGGATTTTCTTCGTAGAAGCTCTTATTGTAGATTATTATCATCAATAACATATGTGAATTTTATTATGATAGAACATTCAGAGAAATCCGAAAATGGTTAATTTTTAAAGAGTGGTATTTTGGTAGGGTATAATGCTAACTCTATGGCAAAAATCACCAGTGATTGCTGGGCAGATTCAAGAGGGCGCCATGGACAAATGATTAGACCTATTCTCTTCGTAGAAGCTGACAACCGAGATAATCTTATTCTCTACAAGGTGATGCAATTTGATTGACATACGGTGCTGAAAAAGATCCGAAACTACCATTTCTAAAAAGACTTCCAACATGTGTAAAAACTGGCCTACTTACCAAAGTTTATGCACACAGTGTGTGTGTGTAATCGCTCACCCATAGCATGCCATTAATCAGTGATTGGATGGTGCCCTGTGAAGTGGGAATCATTTACATAAGGTCTAACTCATGAATGGATTCATGTCACAATGATTTGGTTGGGTGGGCAAAAGGTCGAGGCCCGTTTACAGTGGACACTAACTGCACTATGAACAGCAGCCTTTTCAGCCCATTACCAGATAATATTTCACTCCTCTTTTGATGTGGTAACGGGGAGAGGTCATAGATCTATTATAGGATAGTTGTCACATTTGTTCAAAATACAATTTACAAACAGTACCGTGTGTTACCGGTGTGAGCATAAGAAGTGTTTTTTAAAGTCCACACTTTGACACCCAAATATCCAGAATAGCGCATTCACGGAACAGTATTTTGTGGAATTTTTTGTGATAATAATGGTAACTAAATATTGAACCAATGTTATTTAGCTAATCTTCCTGTAAGTAGATTACTTTTATTTTTGGTGCATTTAAATGCAAATTTTGTGGGATTACTGTGAGTGCAAGAAATATTATGTTAAGCGTCGTACCATTGAAGTAAAGACGTTAATATTACAAACATGTTTTCTATAGAGGTAAAGTCTCCGTGCAATTTCAACTCGAGTTCTACTCTAAGTTTCATAGCTATAACCATACTGTATAGCTCCTGATTACAACTGATGCTGGCCCCGAGACTTTACTCAAATCTCCATTATATATTGACTTCAGAAAGTTCCCAAGTCTTAAAATAGATATTACCACAGCATCATGCATACACATAACCTTGCACTAGCTGACCAATTGGAATTCACATAAATTACCTCATATGAATTACATCACTTTAACTCCATGGGGGAATCCCCATATTTTGCAATGTTTTGATCTCAAAGCACAAACAAGTTGACTCAGTTTCTAAGTTACATCTTGGGGAATCCCATTTCTCCTATTGTGCAATCTAAGACTTTGTGTTCTTTGTATCCAAAACACAGGCGCTCAAAAGTCAGTAACATTCAATTCACCTGTTACATTGAATACCACTGAAGCAAATGCGATTAGTCAGAATGTTTTGAGAGCTATAAGGTTTTTGTAGCTGCAAATGCGCTTACGTTGTCTTGAATGCTCTCATTAAAGGTCCCATGAAATGAGATGATAAACCTACTCCAAATCTTAATGGGACATTCCATTCCAATAAACAGGGCCAGAAAAAAAAATACACTACCAGTGACATCATTAGTGAAACTATTGATTTTCAGTCAGTGTCATGAAAAGATTCACACCAGTCACCTGGAATTTTCTATTACTCTCTGAAAAATCAATAGTTTCACTAATGATGTCATCACCGACCCAAATATTGAATGCTTTCTCGTCCCTCCTTGTAGACTTGACACAAACCACATCAATTCTATTTGCATTTCATGGTACCTTTAACCATAAAATTGGTTTCTCTCTGCTATATCGGACTACATGTTTCATTAGACGTAGCGTGGAATTTTAATCTCGATTTAAATTTCCAAGCACTGCACATGCCCCTCATTCAATGCTCATACCTTCGGAAAAGTACTAGAGGTGACACGATGGGTTGAATCTACTATAATACAACAATCGCAGTAGTTCGAGTGACATGTGAATACCTTAGACTGTTTCGTATATAACTCACTGTCCTTTTGCTATACTGATGTGAGAGCTCTGTGATATAAAGCCCCGGTAGATATAATGTTAATTGCCATTGTCATGCTGAGAAAGACTGCTACGATAATTCCTAGGTTAAGTTTTAGGTTAAGCTTTAAGGTAATTAGTTTGTTTTATTTATGAATCTTGCAACCGACAATATCTTTGGTTGTTCGTCGAAAAACCGCTGTCCTCCAGTAGTAAACCATGACATTAACGATCGTGTTGGACAATGACATTAGTAAAGCGATAGTAAGAAACCATATATTAAGCTCCTGTCCTGAGCTTATTATTTGTGGAATCATGCAAACACTTAAACCTACTGTCATGATAAAGAAAGTTACAGACGTTTTTGTTTCCAACGCTCTTCTGTTATTTTTTTGCACAATCCGTTCCTGAGCAGCTATTTTTAAGGCATGAGATTTCGCTATGAAATAAAAAAAGAAAAATACCCACTGTTCGTGTATACTTTCATTCATCTGGGTGTATAAATAATCATGACAACCAGAAGATTCATCACTTACGTGGAGCAACCGACGTTGCGGGTGATACCATCACCCTTTAGCTGGGTTGTGATGGAGTAGACTTCAATCTTGGATGTTAAGGAGAGATGACGTCACAAGGTGTTGTGAGTGACGTCATCTTGCGTGGAAGAGCCCTTATTTACGGTTCTCTCTCCGTTGTTTACAATCGGACTATATTCCACGGAGTATACGTTTGAGTTCTAACATCAAAGGACCTCGCGCGGATAAAATTATAACACTGAACGGAAATTGCTGAACGAACGCGTGAGACAAATCAACTTTACCATCAAAGAGCTAAATTCCAAGAAATCTGAAATTTCATGTGAGTTGTTTGATCTGTTACCCCGGGAAACATACAATAGGGTCGCCAAGTTCACGGAGCATGCGCAGTTAGCCCAACACGAACTAACCAAATCTCGCCAAGTTGTTAAATTTGGCAGGCTTGAGTCGGTTTCCCGTGCGGACAAAGACACTAATTGGAGGAATAAAGAGCAAAAATCCACCAATAATGTGAAAGAGAGGTGGGTCAAGAATCTATCGGATCGCAATCGAACTGATAGCGAGCGGAGCTGCTTGTTAGAGAAAGGGCTGATTTTTGCCGTATCTTCTAAGCGTTTTCAAGTCACTGATCTCATCACAGCCACTGAATCCGCTAAAAGAACAGTAAATTAGAGCCTACGAAAGCGGAGGAGCTCAGACAACGGATGAGTGCTAGTATTTTAAGTGCAAAACCGCCCCCAATAATCTCACTAAGAACGAGTATAGAGCTCTAGATATTCTCAAGAAGGATAAGACCATCACTATACTTCCTGCGGACAAGGCCAGATGCACCGTTGTCTTGAATTCTAAAGATTACGATCTCAAAGCTAAGGACCTTTTGAGTGATACCAAAACATACACACCACTCAAACGTGACCCCACTGGTCCAATTAAAAGCAAAGTCACCAGCAAGCTTAAGGAACTTGAGGAGGATGGTGTAATAGACATGATAGATGCAAAACTAAAACATCAATTGTATCCCACGGCTGAATCCATCCCTGCCTTTTATGGTCTGCCCAAGGTGCACAAAAATAATGTTCCCTTGAGGCCTATTGTCAGCAGTAGGCCTATCGGTGCTGTCACCTACGATATCGCAAAATACTTAAAGACTTTGTGGAAAAAATCAAGGGCCTCTCTCTGGAACCAGATGAAACCATAACATCGTTTGACGTCACAGCCTTCTTCACTAGCATACCCCCGGCTGACGCGGTGAAATGTGTTCGAGAAGTTTTGACAAAGGATTCTAGCTTGCACGAACGGACGGATTTATCGGTCGACAACTTATGATATCTTTTGGAACTTTGTTTGGACAATACTTATTTCAGCTATGGCGGCCAATTTTACAAACAAACCCATGGATGTAGTATGGGGTCACCGGTTTCACCGATCATCTCCAACCTATACATGGAAAGTTTTGAACGCTTAGCTTTGTCATCCTTCAACGGTATTAGTCCATCTAAGTGGTACCGATATGTTGATGACACTTGGGTATTAATTAAGACACATGAACTTGACAGTTTCTTCAACCAAATCAACAACATCGACCCCAATATCAAGTTCACCCAAGAGGGTTTGTCCAATAATGAGTTAGCCTTCCTTGATTGTCGCGTCCGCATTGAAGAGGATCGTTCATTGTCGGTATCGGTGTATCGAAAACAAACACATACTGACCAATACTTGCAATTTGATTCCAACCACCCCTTAATTCAGAAACTTGGTGTGGTGAAAACATTTTTCCACAGAGCGGACTTTATTACAACCAAAGAGTCGGATAGAGACACTGAACATAAGCATCTGAAACGTGCTCTCCGTCAATGCGGCTACAAGAACTGGGCGATTGATAAAGCTCTGAAATCAGGTCAAAGTGAAAAATCCACTACCAATGCTAAACAATCTTCAGGAAGGGGTACTAGTGTTACTATACCGTACCACGGTGATTTATCCGAGAAACTCAGACGTATTTTCAAAGAGTATAACATCTCAACTCACTTCAAACCTACCAACAGCATTCGCCAGTCCCTAGTACAACCCAAGGACAAACAGCCCAAGGGCCGGCAAAATGGTGTCGTGTATGGGATTCAATGCTCCGATGTGTTTGACTGTACTGATTGCTACATTGGAGAAACTTCCCAACCACTGAAGAAAAGGCTCCAACAACATACACTTTCTAGCTCAGGTCCCGTCGAATCGGCAGTGTACTCCCACCGGAGGGCCAGCGGACACGCCTTTGACTTTGAGGAGGTAAAAATCCTAGATCGAGAAAATCGGTGGTTTGAGCGAGGAGTCAAAGAAGCCATCCGGGTGAGGGCAGAACAACCATCCCTCAACCGTATTGGAGGCATTCGGAACAACTTATCTCACGCCTGGGACCGAACCATAAGCTTAGGCTCTTCCACGCAAGATGACGTCACTCACAACACCTTGTGACGTCATCTCTCCTTAACATCCAAGATTGAAGTCTACTCCATCACAACCCAGCTGAAGGGTGATGGTATCACCCGCAACGTCGGTTGCTCCACGTAAGTGATGAATCTTCTGGTTGTCATGATTTAATTCATTACTTAAAAATACCTACTGATATCGCAACTGGTAATGATGTGAAAACTGTAATATAAATCATTCCAATAACATCAACATCATACTATTGGTAGAATAATGTACCGTGTGATTCGGTAAAGTACCTACTATAGCAGTTAAAAGCAGAAAGCAATACACAAACGGTGATTCCACGTGCACGAGGCACAGTAAGTAAAGATGTGTATTCAAACGGTCGGGTGACTGCCAGAAAGCGTTCAAAGTTCACCACAGGTAAATTCATGTAATATGAAAGCGTAAGCATCACATATATGTATCCCCAAATCGTGCAGACTCTATCCGTAAATAGTCTTCGATTTACTATTGTAGATATGAGTATTGGCAAATAATATCCTATGCTGCACAGATCCAATACGGTCATCGATGTCAAGAAAACCCGTGTGACTGGATTGAATTCTCGCATATAACGCAAAACAACGAGAGTTATTGAATTAAAAATTAAATTTAAGGTAATTAAGACTCCGAGACTAATAGCCTTGAAAACGAGTAAGGTCGGGGGAACGCCGCTAGCCGTTTCGTTTAAATTCACCATGTTGAAAGTAAATCTGAACCCAGGAACCCGACGGTGTAAGAACAAATGATAAAGCGCGCCCTGACCACTAGATCCATAAACGGGCTTGTGGATGCTCTACAATGCAAGATGGTGCTGTCAAAGGCTTTTAATAATATCTGCATCGGTAATAAGTTGGGTTCACGCTTTCTATCAATCACAGTCAACGTACATATCACTTTTTTCACGTCTTTAAATTAACCAAATTGGCTGCAGGTAAATGTTACATAAATAATCACTAGTAATGGTTTGTAAGAATTTATGCGATGAACAAATGGTAAAGGACAGGGCTACGCCTTTTTTTTTCTGAATATTTATCATTTATATCTCTCTCGATTAAAGGAATAGAACTATTGGTCAAATTCTATAATCTATATTTTTGAATTAAAAGAATGGAACTATTGCTAACAAATAAATCAGACATTTAGCAGAGGTCATTTGTGGAGACATTCATCCGTATTGACAAGGCACATATTGCCAGCAAAAACAACATTGATTTTTTTTTATTAATCGGAGCATGGAGTTGCATGGTAAAGGAACGCCATTCTAAATTTCCAATATTTCAAGCGAATCTGGGTTTGTCTATAAAGAAATCAACAAATGCTTGTATCTCAAGGTTCATTTGTGTTCGGATTCATCTATCACCTTCGTACTTTTTCTATTGCATAGCCTTGCCTTTGAAAAGAGTTGCCAACCAACATCCAGTCTCTTGATAGTTATTGACTGAACTAAGCAGATGCTGTCAGGGAGTTTATTGCACAAACGTTTACTGCATGAGCAAAATTTCTATCATAAAAGAATTTTGATGAATTGACTGGTACTCAGCTGGCAGCAAGAAGATAATCTCAGAGTTCTCGGTGGTGAATACAGCTGAATGAGCTAAGAGATATAGATAGGTGGCAATGCCCTGGGTGGCCTAATAGCCTAATAGGTTAAAAGAATCTTAACTGCTGTCCTCTGTTTAATTGGAAGTCAATGCAGTTGGTAAGGAGCTGGCGTGATATGCTCTCGTTGACGGATTTTTAAGGACAGGACGAGCTTGAACTTTGGTCAATTCTCTTTCTGGAAAGCCATAGAGCAAGTTGCAGGAATTCAGACTTGATGTAATGGACTTGAGGCATGGACCAATCTGATTGTTGATTTTTACACAGGAACTGCCGAAACTACCCAAGTGTTCTTTTGAGAGCCAGAAAACCTTGCATAAACATGACTGATGTGCTGGTGATGAGTCTGAGATGACACCAAGTTTCATGCTTCAGCTGATGGATGAATAACATAATTGCCGATGATCATTGCCGAAGTACAACATCTCCGGCGTCTTGTCATTTAATATCAGCTTGTTGGATTTACACCTGGATCTAATATCTGCGATGCATGATTCAATCTTTATGGCTGCTTCACGATTCTCATGGTGGAAAGTCAGATAGAGCTGGTTGGCGTCGGCGTAAACGACAGATTGAACACCATGGGCAATACGTGTCCATGGTGTTCAATCAAGTATGGGCGTTCAATCAAGTGATATTGACCACCGAAAATAAATTCGTTTTATTACTTTGTTTGCAGCAGCCTTTTCAGCAAATTACCTGACAATATTTCACTTCTCGTTTGATGTGGTAACGGGGAAAGTTCACAGACTTATAAACAGGACGGTTGTCCCATTTGCTCATAATATTATAGGCTGGTATTCTGAAAGGGAGTCTTAACTTTAGATCCGGGTTTAAACCAGGGTTAGTCCTACATGAGTGGATCTTTTCCTTCCAGCATCTAAAAATGTTCTGTAACGCACTGTTAAAAATAAACCTGTAAAAAACAGGGATTTGACTGGCAGCTGGGACTCACAACGTGCAGAACGTAAAATAACTGGAGCCGTAAAAATACGAAACCATTGCAGGGAACGTAAGATAACGGCGTAAAATCTCAGCTTCAACGTTATTGTTGGTTTTTGACTTGTTTAAACATTAAAACGTTATTACAATCCTGGCATCATACAAACGTTGTATTTACGTTACCACATGGTTGTAAAAAAAGTTATATTTCAGTCAAACAATTTTGAGAAAAAGGCAATAAACAAAGGAAAAACGTGAAAAAATAAATATTTAAACAAGTTTATACACTTTGTTATATGGCGATGTACACATTCTAATGTCACCAATTACTTAATCATCATATGATCATATGAATAAACTTAATACATGTACCTTACATAGATTCGAACCGGGGCCTTAAGATTACAAGTCCTAAACCTTATCCACTACACTACATGACTTTACTGATATCAGATGCTAAAATTAAATATATATAGTGTATACTACTTTTTTTTCGAAATTAAACTAAATATAATACAAAAAGGAGGAAAAGAGTTTTTAAAACTATTTTTAAAATGATAGGGGAAAGTAAGATTTTGCATTTTTAATGACGTTACTTATAACGTTATTTAACACATTTTATTGGTAAAACGATTTTCATTGTTCATATTCTTACATATTCTAAAAACAAGTAAGTTACAAAAGAAAGTAATATTACGGAAAATATAACAATGTTCTGCGTATAAATACTCCTTTTTTCAAAATGTGTAGTATTATTTCTAGCCACTGTTTATTTGCAATTTTTCTGCTTCCAAATTGTAATTTTATGTTAGGTATAGGTAATAAATCGTGAAGATTATTGAATAATTGGGGTTTACCGTAATTCAAAAGGTAAAGTCTGGTAAAATTAGGAACGTTTTTAACAGTGCGGGTAAGAAAATCCGTCATGTACTGGCCAGATCGGCCCATCCATGGAGGTTTTTCTCACCCGTTACATATAACGTGCACAGTATTTTGAAAGGAAAAAATGTCCACTCGTGTAGGACTAAACCTGGTTTACTTTTGTTCCCCCAGGTCTAAAGTTGGACTCCCTTCCAGAATACCAACCATAATGTACAGACAGTACCGTGCGGAGTGAAATTGATTTGAGTTTTATAAAACTAAGTTTGACCTTAGATTTCTTGCAACCAGAATCGCTTCGGCGTTGGATTGCATGTTTTGTGGGCCAAATATTTCAAACTATTTCAAAACGGTCAGATGAATATGAAGGAGATGGCAATTTGCATATGTCGCTCTTTTCCAAGATAGCCCAATATTTGCAGTGCAAGTACCTAAGAGTGGTAGAGTTACTGCAATGTTGGAAATGATAAAAAAAATACATATGTATATTAACACAAATCCTAATACCAACACAAAATCCGCCTCAGAAACTCCTCCTCATAACTCCTAACTGCACTTTATGGTCATTGTGAACAAACCCACCCTTGACCACAGAATCTTAACCCTCCAGCCTCCCTCCCGCCAGAAGAAAAATGAAGAATTTGGGGGTCAAAATTTGTTAACACTCTCCAAAATTTGGATGTTTCCCCCCAAAAAAATCACTTTTGTTCCCCCAAAAATTCCACTTTGCCCTCCGTTTTCCCCCCGAAAAAGAAGACCGGTGCCGCTAGTCTATGTATCAAAATTCCCATGCAAATACCAGCTATATGTTTATGTAGATGAAGAGTGAGTAGCCAAGGTGCCACATTGGTGGTCCTTGATTAAAAAAATGATTTGCAACTCAGTTTTAAGAATAGTTATGTTGGAATCCTTGAACCAAAACATACACTTTGACGCCAAAATCGTCATCATTTTGGAAAATAGCGGCATATGAAAACGTCATTACTTTCATATTCATCTGACAGTTGTGTGCATAATTTTGAACTCCTTTACCCAAAACATTTTTAGTGCGACACCACAATTATCTCCCTACTATGTATTAAAAAGTTTTGTCAATAAGATGTCTGTCATCTTGAAAAATGGCGGCATATGCAAGCTTATGTAATTTTGGGATCAATTTTATTGAACTATTTGACCACGTAAAACATATTTTCAACTCCATAATCGTCTCCTCTAGGTTTTTTGCCTTTAAATGGAGACCATTTTAGAAAATGGCGTCATATGAAATTTGCCACCACTTTCAATGTTGTTGTCAACTGTTTTCATAGGTGTGAGCCAAATATTGTGGCCAACAACGTCAAGCCTGGCTCGCAATCGTTATCTTTTAATCACGAAAGGAAGGCAGTTTGAGTTGAATGTTGAGTTTTAACGAGTTGAGGGTTACGAAGGCGTTCAGATAGATTTTGCCCTTCAGTGGCTGGAAAGGACCAATCACGAATAAGGTTTATAGATTTGTTAAAGGTTTGAACTGATTTGAAAACATTTCCATTTTACGGGTATAGGTCTGAGCCAAATATTGTGGTATTATTTAGAAAATTAAAATGAGCCAATTTTAATGTTTCAATACCTTGAACGAGCATTATAGGTCTCTAAATGCTTACATTCTCAATTGACTTGCATGTAAAATATCCTAAGAAGGAAAAGATAAAAAGCTTTTTTTTAAAAAAAAATTAATGTCATCTACTTCACATCTATACGCTCGTAGTTTATAACAATTTCATAATCATATCTTACCAAAATCATTTTGTCAATTGTTAAGCATGTTAAGCGCCGTGCCATAAAATATTACAAACACGTTTTCTATAGAGCTAAAGTTACAATTGTTCCTCCGTGCAATTTCTGCTTGAAATAATCGATGGAATTAGTCTAAGTTCAATACAACGCCGAATCTGTAGTAAAATAATTAAGCTATTAATGTAACAATCACTGTGTGCATTACTGTTTTGTCCGTTTCAAAAGCAAAAAAGAACTCGCTGTCTTTTCCCAATACTCATGTGAGAACTCGTCGATACAAAGATCCGATATATATATATATAATTATAATTTCCATTGAGAGTGTGAGTGCCACCCCCGTTCACGGGGACAAAACTTTTTACTACTACTATTGTTTTGCTGAGAAACACTTCTAACATAATTAGTGGGATAAGCTTGATTAGTTTTTTTTTTTTATTTACGAAACCTGCAAGCGACAATATCTTTGGTTGTTCGTCGAAAAGCCACTGTCCTCCAGTAATAAACCATGTTGTTAACGATCGTGTTGGACAGTGACATTAGTAAAGCTATTGTAAGAAACCATGCATTAAGTTCTTGTCCGGTTAAGTTTTCATAACCATACATAATTATTTGTGGAATCATGCAAACGGTTAAACCTATTGTCATGATAAAGAAAGTTACAGACGTTTTGGTTTCCAACGCTCTTCTGTTATTTTTATGCACAATCCGTTCCTGAGCAGCTATTTTTAAGGCATGTGATTTCGCTATTAAATACAGGCGCTATTAAATACAAACGAAGAAAAATGCACACCAATTACAACTGGTAATGCTGTGAAAATAGTAATCATAAATCTTCCCAAAACAACAGCAATACCAATCTCCAGCGCCGACGATACAAGCGTGTCTTTGGTAAATAATAGACTGTATGATTTGGTCAAGCAACTACTATAGCTGTCCAAGAAAAAGCAGTAACACAACACTAGACGACTATTCCACGTGCACGAGGCCACAGTAAGTAAATGTTATTCGAACGGTCGGTATACTGCAGAAAGCGTTCAAATTTCCCACAGGTAATTCATATAATATACAAGGCCAAACAACGTACCTATGTATCCAAAAATGGGCAGAAACTCGCCTGCAAATGTCCATCTATTGCTATTGTAGATATGAGTATTGGTAAATAATATCCTAAACTGCACAGATCCAAACGGTCATCGATGTCAAGACAACTCTGGTGGTGACTGGATTGATTCTCGCATTTACGCAGAACACAAGAGTTACTGAATTACAATGAGATTTTAACTTACTATAGACTCCTAGGCATTGCTTAAAAACCAGTAAGCTTGGAGGAATGACACTCTCACCGTTTCGTTTCAAATTCGATCTATGCAAGAAAGGACGAGTCGAAGAACGGAGTTTGGAACACTCTCTGACCTCATACATTCAGTAATGCAAGCTTTGTAATACGCTACATTCATGCGGTTGGCAAAAACCCTTTTATAATTACCTACAAATACCCTACATCGGTAATAAATGAAATGCCTCCTGTCTATCAATCACAGTCACACATATCTGCTTATTCCTCGGCTTCAATTCAAATAAAATTGGACCATATGGCTAGAGGTAAAGGTTAAATCATTGCTTTAGTTCTAATCGTCTATGAGCAAAAGTTGATTTACCGACATGTCTATACATACTAGATTTAGTTGATATATATGCAAACCCCCTTGATACTTATCAATCTATTTTTTTTTAGGTTAAAAAATATTAGTTGGGCTCATGTAGAGCAATTCCGTGAACATGGAGAGCAGAGCAACATTCTCAGTGGATGTGTCTTCTATGAAGGATAATGAACAATTGAGCGGGGGCCCTCGTTAAAGTGTGGGCAGAATCCCGGAGGGGGAAAATTTCATAATACAGGGGTCAAATCATGAAAATTCTTGGACTGCTGTAAAAAAGGTACCAAATTGTTCGGCTTTGTTACAAGGATTAAAAAGGTATCGTTTGTACTACTTACAACTTATGGTTTATGGAGGTCATAAAACAAAATCGTCAAATGTCCAAGGTCATCATCGAAAGGGTTAATCTTAAACACTCGGCTCTATTTCTTTAAAAATGGGACTGAAGTGTTCATCTTTCCTCAGAGACTAAAACCAAAAAAATTTGCAAAACCGTCTAACATATTGTTCAAAATTTCGGAGATCATAGAGGTCAATGGGGTGGACCTTGTTTGTCATTTATCTGATAAACAACTACAGATTGAGAGTGTCAACTACTTTGTTGCAATCCCTGTGGAAAGGGTTAACAATGTGAGACCATTTCAAAGAAATCGGTGCAACATGTAAAGATTTAAACCTTTGGTGATGATCTTGACATTGACGAATTTTGTTATATACCTCGGTAACCAGAAACGAAAAATCCACGAGCATGAAACAAAGGAAAAATGGTTCCGAAAAACAGGGAGGAGACGAGACGAGGTTCTTTTCCGTGTATCTTGCAATAATCATTTCGTTCGAAATTTAGTGATTGCTTTAGGATTCCTTGCACTAAAGGCTTTTCAAAATATATACTTTTACAAAGCTCCTTTCCATTTTAAATGAGTTATGACACTCTCCTTATGATTTTTTATTTCTCTGAGACATAATTACAATGCTTTTACTTGTATTGAAAGGTGGATGTTGCAAAATGGGCTCAGAAGGGCCGTGGCCCGTCGCTAAATACGCCGTCCCTAGAGTTCCCGCTTTTACCTATACCGAAGTGGTCAAATCATATTTTATCAAAAAAAGCTACTATTTTTTCTCTCAATTATCCCTGTCAAGTTTAGAGCTCAATTATTGTCAGAGTTATGATTTTCAGACAGAGTTCTGATTTTCCATAATCAAATAAAAAAGAGTGCGACAAAGATTGATTTGCTTGTCATGTTCCCTAAATATGATGGGTTAAAGGAGCTAGCTAATGATAACTTTCCGATTGTACTCCATAAGGAATACAGGCACAGGAACGTCAAAATGGCTTCAAAATAATCACTAAATGAATTGTACGGGTTTTCATGGTCCATTGTAAATGTGATTGTATGGAGCGGATAACCTCTACAGAATATGGGAGCACGAACATTTATAAACATTGGATTTGGGAAATTTAATGAAGAGAAAGAGGTCACATGATAATTGAAAACAACTATTTAATCGCACCGTTGACATTGTGCTGTTCGTCATGATCAGTCGAATTGCATTTTGGATGTCTCCCAATTTCCCACATTTTCTAAGACCACTGTCTTCCATTGACTTTATCTTATTTCCGGTTTACAAAACCACTCCGATTTCTCCTGTAAACGGTTAATAAATACCATCCTAGCGAAAATCTCGCTGACAGAATTCAAGTTAATTAGCCATTCAGGTGTGTTTCTGTCGGGGCTTTGGCATTCCTATCTGGAGTGCAAACGGCAAGTTATCGTTCGCAGCAGTTCTTTTAATCCGCCATATTTAGGCAAACATGATAATTAAATCAAACATTTTTCACCCTCTTGGATTCTGGGGAATAACATCTGTATGAATATCCTAACTTTGGCATTCAATACGTAATGTGTGGTCAAGAATCCATGGTATAATTTGTGATTACGAATTTCGTTTTCTGTATGTTGGAATACTTCTGGCGAGTGTGTTTATAATATCACATTAATACCATACGGTATAATAAATTCACAAGTTTAACATCATTGTACGATGTCGACGATTCTTGTCTTGCTACGTCAGGTTATACTTTTAACAAGTTTAGCAACATTACATAATGCAGTCGTTGATCTTTAAGCTGATTTTGTTTTACTGAGTTCATATCGGTTGTAAACACACACCTTCACAGATTGTTCACGTAGCTCATTTTGTAGTTACTTTTCATTAATCATTGTTAATAGTGTCCAGTGCTGTATTGTTACTCATTGGTTCTTATATGATAAGTAAGTGCTGTTTAAGATGCGAAAACAATTCTGTGACAGTTCGTCGAAAAGCCATAGTCCTCCAATAATAAATGATAACGTTCATAATAGTATTCAACAAAGACATTATTTCAGCGAAACAAACAAGCCAATAATTCTTACTTGCACTTCTCTCTTTCATGTTTTCGTGAACATATACCACAACTTGTGGAACCATACAAACTGTAACACATATAGTCATAAGGAAGAAAGTAGTAAACGTTTTTCTCTCCAACTTATTGTGTGGCTGTTGCCTACATTTCTTTCTTGAGCAGCTATGTTAACGGCATGAACGCGAGCCACAAGGTAGATATTGAAAAACAATATTACAGATACTCCAATTGGAATTATTGTTAGACATACCATACCTATGGCTGTAATCATTTTATCAACAGAATCTATAACACCGGGAATGCAAGTATGAAATATAGCGACATAATCAACCTTCTTACCATTAACGATGTAACTCGCTACTGCCTGCAAGAGAGACAAGGACCACAGGCAGACCACTACGCCTCGGGCACGGTTAGTAGTCACCAAGAATGGGTATCGAAATGGTCGCGTGACGGCTATAAACCGTTCAATATTGACCAAAGGGATATGACCATAGTACAAAATACAAACCATAAGTCCTAATATTCCAGTAAATTGACACATTTTGTCTCCAAATGGCCATTTATTTACGATGGTGCAAACAAATATCGGAAAATGATACATTAAACTGCACAGGTCTGTAATCGTCATGGACGTCAAAAATACTCTTGTAGCGGGATTTAATTCTCGCATCCGACGAAGAACTACTAGAGTCAAAGAATTGAAGAGAAGGTTGAAAATGATGAGTATTCCAAAAGAAGTTGCTTTTAAAAATGAGTAAACTCGATGGGATTTCAATTTGCTGATCTGATGCTGTCGAATTCATACCGAAAGACCACAAGTCGGAAATTGACAAATACAAATTTTAAACTATCCAAGAATATTTAAACACACGTTCAACAAGCTTCTCTCTGTTGCGTTGATTCGGTCGCATAAGCAGACATCTGCTCCCAACAAAATTGCAAACGTCTAGCCAAGCCGTTGCATTTGTAAGTTCAATGGGAAGATCAGAAATCAAGAAGCAGTCGTACGTAATCAACTACACGACTAAGCTAGCTAAACGATGCCATTACAAAATCATTTATGGTTATTTTAAAAATAATCAATACGAAAGCTGCGGAGAAATTAAATTTACATTTTATCCTCTTTATGACTGTAAAGTGTGTTACATTTTTGACTGCGAATTAAATATGCATTGATGGTCATTTTTAATCATCAAAATATATCCCTTGTTGTTCAATATTAGGCCTGCGGCCGGATCTCGCAACATTTACAAAGGTGACGCACCCCTGAGAAGTGCATAATGTTTCCGAAATGTTTGGTTTAAAATTATAACAATCAGTTCTACATGTGTACTCAGTTCTTGCATGGACCTAATAGAGAGGAGGACAAACAACACACGAGTTTCAAAGACCCTATCACGTTGCCGCCTTTTGTTATTAAATCCTACCACGATCCAATTTACCGGCTTAAGGTAATGCGATAATTGCCCTCTCAGCAGGAGGGAAAGCGCTCTTCGGAAAGTGGCGCGGGGCATACTAGGAAGGATTTTTTAAACCAATTTTGGCAATTTCAGCCAAGCGCAAGAAAACATGGGAGAAAATCTATACTACGACAACATAGGTATGAAAAAATATGAAAACTGTAGTGCAATACAAAAATACGTTTAGAAAATATGATCATATACTGTTTTTGGGAGAAGGTTTGAAGATGGTTTCTATAGTTTGAAGAGTGCTGAGATCATAATTTTTGGTGCAGTCGTAGCTCCACAAAGGAATGACGGATTTTGATGGGGTTTTCGGTATTTTCTGAACAAAATTCTCCTCTATTTGGTGACAACAAATTGCCAAAAAAAGATGGAAATTGAATGTACTATGCACTTTCCAAAAACCCCTACAGTCAGGGGTCACAACATCCGGTCAAATTACAAAGTTTTGTGGACAGCTTTTCCCGCAGTCACTGCATCGACCGCGGCAAAGAGATATAGATCACAAACGGCTTCGGTGTATGCAAAAATGAATACAAATCGAGTGCCTAGCTTTTGTCGAGATGAATGGGTAATCGAATTAGATAATTGGTGGTTTTCGCGTTGTTTGTCCTTCTCTCTATTATGTCCATGGTTCTTGTATGTGCACATTTTTTTAAAAAGATAATTCAATGTCTTCTCATTTTTCCCTGAATATCAGTGACCAACGGATGTTGACAATAAATCATTGACTCCAGCAAATAAGGGGGCTATTGATAAGCAAGTCTTTAGTTTACCAAAAATTTTGCTGTTTCTTGTAAGCCACAATGTATAGGTAGCTCGTAGAGCCATCCTTGATACAGAGTCCAGTGCCTTCTTGATTTCTTTATTTGTCAACCCAAAGAATATGAAGCAAGTTCTCAGAGTCTGGTTGGTGAATCCTCTGGACCCGGGCCCCACTTCTACTGTGAAGTATTTCACTCCATCCGCTTCTCGTTCACTTCTTCGGTGGTTTGCTTGTTTGCTTGTACCATAATCTCTCGCCTTACTGTCAGCTCAATGCAACACCTTTTTCTTGCAGGAGAATAGATGGTGACATCTGTGTTACGCGAACTCCTTATACTGTACCAAGCGCCACATTTTAACAGGCCATTCCATGTCATTGGTCTTAAGCTCAGAACAAGGTTCCGTTAAAGTCAGAGAGAACACTCTAACCAATTGACTTATAACCGCTTAATTTCAAAATAAAATAAAAGTTACACTTTTGTACTTTAAGTATTTTTGTAAGGCACTATGTTCTCTGGAGAGCGCCAGAAAACTGAATTATATTACATCGAAATCAAGGGAACTTCTGTCAACCGAGCACCAGGACATTTGCTTTGATACAAACATGTAAACAGTGCTGATTCAATTTGAAATTCCCTGAAGAAACGGGTTTATGTGGGAGCTAGACGAATGTGACATATTCATGACAATGGTTATAATATCACAACTGAGCAAGATACTTACTCTGGCAAACCGCAAGAACGATAAGACTAACAGCAAGCTCAAAAAATGTTAGTTCATTTTGTTCAGGGCATCCTACTCTAGAAAGTACAGCAAATGCTGTTATGTCATAGTTATAAGATTCCATTTTTCATTAATTTTACACTGTTTGCGGACTAGTTTTCTCATTGGTTCTTTATTGGCAAACTTACCCACCACATTTTATTATTTTCCGGAAAAACCGTCATATTTTTAAATAAGCCTTATTCGTGTAGCGTATTAGGGCCATTTTAAATGGTTCAAAGTGTAAAACGTACAATCGAGGAATTTTGAAATGTGGTCGTGCTCATTATAGACCGTTACATTGTTGCAAAAGGTAAAACAACATCGTAAAATTGAGCGAAAATGATTCTGATGATTTCCTAGCGACAACGTATAATAATTGTAAGCGCTATATGATACTACGGTGAATGGCGTCCGTAAATGCGAATTATACAGAGTATATTTTATACGATGCTTGGAAACTGACTACAGCCTTACAAGCCTTGTAGAAATCTCCCTCATAGTGTTATAGGTAGACATTTACAAAACATTTCCGATTTAGACAATTCCCAGCATTTCTTTTAGTATGAATTGACAACAAATGATCTCATGTGGACAGTCCTTCGAGTTTACTAGTCTTCAAAGCTACTTGTGAGGGATCCTTTACTGTTAGCTTTTGTTTCAATTCCTTTAACGGAGAACCGTATGCCTACTAAGAATAACTTATTAAAATATACGCTATTAAAAATTAATTAGTGAACAAATATCGAGTGTGTTCATGGAAAAAAAAGGAATTATACTCAACATAAAAATGAATTAAACATTTTGTCTCTGACCATGCGCTATTTGAAATTCGCGCTAGGGATAGTTACAAGCGCCATTTACTTGTTCATTTGATCCTATAGAATATTTAGTAACTCACAGTTTGTAAATAGGGTATTTAGCCAAAGAAAACTCATGAATTATATGTATTTTAGGCCTATATAAAATATGTGGAAATATTTATCCCAGTTTCTCTATACTTATTTATAATTTATGTATTTCGATATTTTTTGATGTTAATTGTAATGTTATCCAATTTCATCCCGAAATTTTAGCCCTAAAATTTCAAAAAATTTGTATTTTGTAATATTTATTAGCAAAGAAAGTTCATTGAATTATATTAGTAATGTATTTTAGCCTATGTAGTTACTTTATCTTCGTGTCTATGTACATTTAAAATTGGTTAATACCTAAAATGGATATATTTTTAAGAACTTTGCATCTTTATAACTTGTAGTTGTAGTTCAAGACAAACTCTAACAACAGTTTTATAGCTACTCTTTTTCTGGACTTAACCATAAGTTTCTAAAATTCAAGGACATGTAATATTTGCAATATGTTTAATGCAATGCTGTTCTAATGAGCAATATGTAATCAGGTTTTTTTTTTTGTTTTTTTTTTAATAAAATGAGAAATTGAGATTGAGTCCCCCATGTAAAAACACAAGAATGATGAGTTTGGACCATCCCCATGTTCAATTTTGAGCACTTTAATTTTGGAGACTTTTCGGGTTTTGGCGTTGTGGATTTTTTTCGAACTTGTATGTATTTTATTGTTTGGGGAGAAAAAGTGACGAGAATTTCTTTTTCTCGTGTGTTTTTTTCGAACTCTTATGTTTTTTATTGGTGGCCGAGAAAAAGTACGAGAATTTCTTATCGTTGGTTTTTAATCTAGGTATTTTCATTGTTTGGCGAGAAAACGTGACGAGAATTTCTTTTTCGTGTGTTTTTTTTTAATTCTTAGTATTTTATTGGTTTCGGCGAGGAAAAGTGACGAGAATTTCTTTCTCGTTTTTTTTAATTCTTATGTATTGTATTGTTTGGCGAGGAAAAGGAAGAGATCTACTTTCTCGTTGTGGATTTTTTTTCAAACCTAGGTATTTTATTGTTGGCGAGAAAAGTGACGAGAATTTCTTTCCTCTCCATTTGTGTTTTTTAATTCTTTTGTATTTATTGTTTTGCGAGAAAAAGTGACTAGACTTTCTTTTCTCGTGGGTTTGTTTTTCATTCTATGTATGTATTGTTTGGCGAGACAAAGTGAAAGAATTTCTTTTTCTCGTTGTGTTTTTTTACTTCTTGTATATTTTATTGTTTGGCGAGGAAAAGTGACGAGAATTCTTTTCTCGTTGTGTGTTTTTTATTTAATATTTTATTGTTTGGCGAAACCCCCCCCCCCCCCAAAAGCACGAGAATCAATTTTCTCGTTGGGATTTTCTAATTCCTATATTCTTTATGTGTTGCGAGAGAATAGTGTTCCTCATTGTGCAGTAATAACGACGAGAAAAATATTTTCCTAAAAAGTGGCCCGAAAAAATTCCGTCACTAAAATCGAAACGTGAATGTTGAAAATGCAAGCGGATGAACAACACAAAAGTGGTATAGGGAAAATGCATGTAACTCGGACTTTGTGAAGTCATTAATCCCAACAGAAGCGTGTTTTGGAATAGTATATTTACAGAATTAAATGATATTTGTTATCTTTCTTTAATTCAAAAATTTATACTTTTGTGAAAATCCATATAGGTACCGCGCTTCAAACGGTACTTTGAACCTCACTGCATGCAGGGGCTGAGGATTGGTATATTTACTAGGCAGTGGTATCTTCATTCACTAAAGCATCCGCTCGGGGAGTTGCATTCGACCCTCTGAACATTTGAGCCAAATTTCAAACAAAGCTGAACACTTTCACTATAGGACCTATGAAATTTCATAAATATGCTAATAGCCCAGCCAGTCAGAGTGATCAC